>PVJH01002052.1:0-181084 GCA_004026705.1 Nesogale talazaci | reverse complement strand
CTTCCACTGCCACTGGATCCACAGACTTTCCAACCCACTGGCCTGTGACTGTCCTGCACTTGCCATCATTGCATGTGTTGCCTGAGTCTGGAGAGAAATTTACAGACTGGATTCAGACAGATGGGAGCGTATTGGACTTATGGATTTGATCCATAAGTGGGAAAGTGTGGAAATCATGTACTTAGAAAGTATAATTATGTGCACAATTTTGACTTCTCACCAGACTTCTCGTGTTAGGAGAGGTCTCTTATTGTGGTCCTGTTCCTTATTTTCTAACCCACTATTTAAAATATTATGTTTAATTACAGTTTCTGGAGTCTTAAATATCTCTCAAGAAACATTAGCATCTATCAGGAATAGTTTGCCAATGGGTTACTCGATTACTGGTGATTCAAAAATCTGAGCACGAGCTCACCTTGAGATTCTTGGTTCCGCAAACTATAAAAGTAAAGTGTGGTCAAGCAACCTTTTTCTATTGAGATTCACTATTAAATGGGACATTAGGTTAGAGCAGCCATAGTGAATTTAGAATTCTTGAGAAGCAGTGGTGGATTTGCTGATGTCTTAAATCCAAACTCCATTTTTAATCAATAGTAGAGAATACCAGAAAGATATTTACTTATACTTCATTGACTATACCAAGGCATTTGATTGGGTGGATCACAATAAACTATGGACAACCTTGAGAAGAATGGGGATTCCAGAATGCTTCATTGTGCTCATTCAGAAATTGTACAAGGATCGAGGGGCATTTGTTTGAACTGAGCAAGGGAATACTATATGGCTTAAAATCAGGAACGGGGTGTGTCAGGGTTGTATCCTCTCGTCATACTTATTCAATCTGTATGATGACCAAATTGTCAGAGAAACTGGAGTACATGAAGAAGAATGCAGCATCAGGATTGGAGGAAGACCTATTAACAATCTGTGATATGCAGGTGCCAAAACCTTGCTTGCTGAAAGTGAGGAGAAATTGAAGCACTTTCTGATGAAAATAAAAGTTTTCTTCCTTCAGTTGTGTATTACAAATCGATGTAAAGAAGGGTAATAAAAAGTTGAAGTTGTAAAAAATGTCATCTTGCTTAAATACACAATCAATGCTCATGGAAGCAACAATTAAAGGGTCAAAAATGTGTTGCATTAGGTAAATCAAGACTTCTTCAGAGTACTGAAAAGCAAGACTATTACTATGAGGATGATGGGGAGCCTGACTCAAGCCCTAGGATTTCCCATGGCCTCAAATGCAGGTGGAAGTTGGACAGTGAATCAAGAGAACCAAAGAATAATCATTGCCTTTGAACTGTGGTGCTGGAGAAGAAGTTTGAATGTACTATGCACTGCTGAAAGAACAAGTAAGTCTGTGTTGGAAGAAGTGCAGCCAGAGTGCTCCTTGGAAGCAAGGATGGCGAGACTTAGTTTTACACCCTTTGGACATATTGTCAAGAGAAACCAGTTCCAGGAGAAGGACACTGTGTTAGTCCCAGTAGACTAGAGAAACAAGTTCATAGACACACATATGGATATAAGGGAAAAGTTTATATATAAGGGGAATGGAACATCCCAATCTAGCGCAGTCCAAGGTTCATAAGTCTGACATTAGCCCATTTGTCTGCTATCAGTCTATAAAGTCTCCTTCCAACTTATGAAGCTTGTGCAATGGCACCAGGACAATTAGAGGCCAGGGGGTCAGAGTCTTGTGTATCCAGCTGGGGTAGAAGCATCCCAGCGCTGGCAGGGGTCTTCACATGGCTTCTCCTCCAGCTCCGCCAGTCTCCTGGAATCAGGATCGATCCGCATGCTGCCATCACACCTTGTCAGTAGTTTGTTTCCCAGGAACTTAGTCAAGTCTCTCTTCTCCAATTGGGAAATACCACGAGACTTCCCAGAATTCTCAGGAGAAAACCATGCTTACACAGAGCCTTCATTGGTTATCTCCAGAGTGACAGGCTAGACTCCACCCCTAGGCTCCCAATCATGAAATTGACACATGAATACATGACTGCCACAGGCACCATAGGTGGTAAAGTTGAAGGACAGCAAAAACAAGGAAGGCCTTCCACAAGATGGACTGACACAGTGACTGCAACAATGGACTCAAGCATAGCAGTGGTTAAGAGCACGGTGTAGGATTGCACAGTGTTGCTTTCTGTATTGTATAGGGTCACGATGGGTAGGAACCAACTGTATGGCGTCTCACAGCATCAAGAATGCAGCCTTTCCAATGGGCATTTATAGAGTTCTAAATAAAGGCATGTAAATACATTTATATCTGAGGATGGAGAAATAGATCTATGTGCCTATATTTATAGGTTTAGAATTAAGGTAGCAGATGAATATTGGGCCTCCACTCAAGTACTCAATGCAAGAATACTTTATTCACCTTGATATGATTGAATGCTTGAACTATTGAGTTGTATGATATATAAATTATGTGCCAAAAAATCTCACTCAAAAAGAGATTTACATCAAAAAATAGAACATCATATCACTGTGTACTCACCTTCCCTACATTTGAATACAAATGGGTACATAAGCAAAAGTGGCCAATAAAGCTTATGGCGCCTGGCTATCAAAAGATATAGCATCTGGTGTCTGACAGGCTGGAAGGTAAACAAGCAGTCATCCAGCTCAAAAGCAACAAAGCCCACACAGAAGAAGCACACCAAACTGTGTGATCATGAGGTAGCCATGTATCAGGTATCAGGCTTCAAAGAACAAAATATTAAAGTAATGTCAATGAGGGGGAGTGCAGAGGAGAGACACAAGACCGTTCTGTAGGCAACTGGACATCCCCTTCCAGAAGGATCTTAGGGAGAAGATGAGCAGTCAGAGTGCAGTGTAAAAATTTTGAAACATGTCACTTTCCTATAGCTCCTAAATGCTTCCTCCCCCCTGTCCCTCACACACTATCATGATCCCAATTCTACCTTATAAATCCAGCTTATAAATCCAGACCAGAGGATGCACACTGGTACAGATAAGAAATGGAAGCACAGGGAATCCAGAAGAGACAATTCCTTCAGGACCAGTGCTGAGACTGGTGATACCGGGAAGGTGGAGGTAGTCAGCTAGAAAGGGGGAACAGATTACAAGGATCTACATCTCCCTGAGGGATGGAAAACATAAAAGTGGGTGAAGGGACACATTGGACAGTGTACAATATGACAAAATAACGACAATTTGTAAATTATTTAGGGTTCATCGGGGAGGGGCTGTTGAGAGGGAAGGGGAATATAGGAAACTAATACCAGGGGTCTAAGTAGAAGGAGGATGTTTACAGAATGATGATGTCAACAAATGTGCAAATGTGGACTGCATACAATTGATGTATGTATTGATCATGATAAGAGTTGGATGATCCCCCAATAAAATGATTAAAAAAATGAAAAAAATTATCAAGTGCTCATGATGGAGGGGAGAGTGGGTAGGGAGGAGGAAAATGAGGAGCTGATACCAATGGCTCAAGTAGAAAGCAAATGTTTTGAGAATGGTGATGGCAGCAAATGTATAAATGTGCTTGACACAATGAATGTATGGATTATGATGGGTTGCACAAGACACCCCAAAAGAAGTGTAAATACTGACACAAAGTATGTTTTTATATACTGTGAATAAAACTGTATGAGTCCCCAATAAAATGATTTTTTTAATGTGGGAAATAAAGGTAGGAAGGGGGAGTACTAGAATGTGATTGCACAACTCATTTTAAAAGCTATTTAACCAGGGGGTGCTCTAAAATTGATATTGTAATGATTTTACAATTCTCCCTGATGTGATTGAATGATTGAACTATTGAATTGCATGATATATAAATTATGTCATGCCAGTAAATCTCTCTCTTAAAAAGATTTAGAGAGAGAGAGAGAGAGAGAGAGAGAGAGAAAAGAATTCAGCCTTTCATTTCTGTAACTCTCCACTGTACACAGAGAACAGTACTTAGTGAAAGAACTAGAGCAGCATATGACTATATTTGCTTCATGGTTTTGCTTGTTTAAGAACATACCCTGCTTCGAAAACCAGGTCAGAAGCATCTCAGAATAGATGCTTGTGTAGTTGAGATAAAACTTAGGATTATCTATGTTCTCCTTGAGGCCATGCACGTCGAATTTCATGGTTGTTTCGAGGCTAAATACACTCAATTTTGTAGCCATTGCCCAAAGGTTAGTCAATCACTGAATTGCATGTTGCAGTACCAAGTTGGGCTGTGAACCACCAGGATAGCTTTTCACCACTACCAGTCACTCCATGGAGAAAGAGGAGGTCTTCTCCTCCTATAAAGAGTTAAAGTCTCCAAACCACAGAGGCAGATCTAAACTCTCCTATAGGGTCACTGTGAGTCAGAAGCAACCCAATAGCAGCGAGTTTGTTTTCATTCGAAATTTCTTATAAAATTCCCAAACGACCTTCTTATGGAATCCCCTAATTCACAACCCTCTGGGATTTGTTCCATTTTGCAAGCCATCTTGTTGTGAGGTGTCATTGGGGTGGCTGGAACTCATTGTGATGTTGTGCCCAGTAGAACAACACCACCTGGCTTGGTGCCATCCTCACAGTCATTGGCGAACTGGAACCCTGGTTGTCATCCTCGTGTCATTTCATCGTCTTGAGGTTCTTCCTCATTTTCACTGACCTTCTACCAGTCATGATGACCTTTCCCATGGACTCTTCTGTCCTGGTGACATGTCTAAATTATGCAAGATGAAATATGGCCTTCCATCTTTCCAAGGAGTTTTCTGTCTGTACTAGTACAGATATGTGCTTGGTGTGTTTTGTTTATGGCAGTCCACAGTATTTTCAATATTCTTCTCCAACACTGTAATTCGAATTGATCAATTCTTCTGCAAATGTCCCAACTTTTACATGCATATGAGGTGATGTAAAATAGCATGGTTTTGTCCAGGGACACCTCAGTTTTCAAGGTGACATCCTTCCACTTCAGTTCTTCAAAGAGGTCATGTGCTGCCAATTTGCCCAGAGCAATACATCATTTGATTTCTTGATTGTTACTTCTCTGAAAATTGACTGTGGATCTAAGCATCATGAAATCCTCGACAACTTCAATCTTTTCTCATCTATCATGATGTTGTCTATTTATCCAGTTGTGAGGATTTGGGTCTGCTTTACAATTGTGATAATCCACACCAAAGGTTTCAATCTTCATGAGCAAGTGCTTCAAGTCCTCCTCACTTTCAGCAACAAAGTCATGTCTTTGCATACCACAAGTTGTTAATAAGCCTTCTTTGGGCTCTGATACAATGTTCATAGGGTTGGTTTCTCAGATTGTTTGCACAGCATCTAGATTGAAGAAGTGTGCTGCTTGGAGACAGACCTGCTAACCATATTTCCTGGCTTCAAACCAGTGGTGTTCCTTTGTTGTGTTTGCGCAACTACCTCTTGGTCCAAGTATGGGTTTCACATGAGCATAATGGAGTTCTCATTCTTCTCAAGGCTATCCATAGTCTGCTTGACTCACACAGCTGAGTGTCTTTGCGCAGTCAGTGAAACACAAGTAAATATCTTCTTGATAGTCTGGGTTTCAACCAAGATCCAGGGAACATCAGGAATGATTTCACATCAGGAATGATATCCTTCGTGCCATACCTCGCTTTACCTCTCAATGAAGTCTCTTTTCTTGTCAATGTCAGACTTTACCGTTTTTGCTAGATGACAACTCTTTGGAAGAGCTTTTCTTTGGATAAAGGGAATCAATTCAATGGCAATTCACGTACTTAAAGCAAAGACCCACAGTTTTCAAAAGATCCTTAGTGCTCTACAGTCCCAAGCCTCCACTCCTCATCCCACTTCTCTTCCTTGGCAGTTTCTTTCCCTCACTGCCATCTGTCTTCTGAGGCACTGCTGGAGGTGTTCCAACCACAGCCCTTAGGTCAGTAGTGAAGGCAAACCCTCTGCATCAACAAGTGATCTGTGTGTGTGTGTGTGTGTTGTCTCCTTAGAGTTAAATACTCGAAGCTTTGACCTTTGCTCCTAAAATTCATAGTATTTTTCCTAGGCAAAGATAGCTCTGTACCCAGAGAAATTGAGCTGCAGTTTTCTTCAATAACAGAACATCCTCCTCTCTATAGGTTGGTGATGGTAGCTAATTGTGATGATAAAACACAGGGAACAGATATTCTGACAAGTAAACTTATGGGCCATTGAATTGGGGACCAATAATAAAAAGACAACTAACAACTATCATTAGCATGTGTTTTACAGTTTACGAAAGTACTTTCAAATCCCTTAATGTCTCATCTGGAAGAATTTTTGTTCTTTCTTTTTTTATTGATTTGGGACATGAGGATTTGCAAATGAGGGCTCTATTGCAGAGGAGAGGGCAGTAGCAATTTGGCACTGCTCTTTTTTCCTTTGTACAGAGAGCAGGGTTTGAGTCTTGGCCAGGGCACTCATGTGCAGCCACCAACCCTTGGTCCCTGCACTTTTGTGTTCTTTTAGAAACTACTGTGTTATTTTTTAACCATATGGTTTATTCTTTTCCTCTAAAAGCTTTTTTTACTGTGATTTAAGTGAAAGTTTACAAAACAGATCACCGGTTTTACATTTGACAATTTGAACTCATAGATTTCAATCTCCTCGATGTACCATAGCTTATTCCACCTCCTCCCAGTCTGTCCTATCTCCATTCTTCCATTCCTAGTCCCCTGCCCTTCAGTAAATGTTACCTGTTTGATTTTGATGATTGATTTTTTAAATATCAGGGTGAGTTCTCTCACCTGACATTTTCCTACTAGTCTCTTTCCTGTCTGTATGTTGTTTCTTTTAGATTTTTGTACGCTACATCTTTCTCTTTCACTCTACCCAAGACCTAATAATATCAATCCTTTTCAGAGCAGTTGGTGTTGGCAGCCAATTGCAATCTAGTTCTTCTGGGTTCCCAATGGTGGAGACAAATGCTTACGTGGTCTGTGAGTCCATTGGGCTAATTGTCTCCTTGTTCCTTTCAATGTTCATCATTCTTCTTTCTTCTCATAGAAAGAGACCCATAGCTGCATGTTAGATGGATTTTCATAGCAGTTTTATTGACATACTTCAAACACCACTCACCCAATTCAATGATTTCAAGATATTAAGGATACTTGTGCAGTCATCATCACAATCAGTTGTAGAATATTGTCTTCATGTTTGTACTCATTGTTATTAGCTCCTCGTGTTCTCTAACCCTCCCTAGCCTGACATCACCCTAAGAAACTTATGATTTTAGTTACTATCTCTATAGGTTTACCTCTCCTGGACTTGATATAAAGAAAATCATCCACAACACCTCCAAACAGAAATAACAGATTGAAACAAAACACAGGGAAACATCAATCCAAAAGAAAGTAGAAATTAATAAAAACTAGGAAAAATTTTAAAAAATAGTCAAGAGGGAAATAAAATGATAAGATGTTAAAATTTAACCTAACTTTATTTGTGTTGGAACCCAGGGGGAATCGCAGTTATGTGTTGGGCTCTGATCTGCCATCTCTGAAGTTAGAAACCACCAGCATCTCTACAGGAGAAAGAGAAGGCTTTCTGCTCTCATCAGGAGTTCTAGTTTTGACACCCATATAGCCAGTCTACCTTATCCTATAGGTTGCCATGAGTCAGAAGCAACTCGATGATAGTGAATTATTTTGTTTGTTTGTTTATACCTAAATCAGTCAACTTTCTGATGCACTCTGTCCACTTAAGAAGTTTTCAGAACTTTCCCCCACTATATGCTCCCACCACATTCATGAATATATTTGTAACAAACATCTTCTGTCAAGTCTATATATATTGGTGGGCATACTCCCACCCTCCCACTCTTGACTGTGCAGCCTGCATGCTTATCCAAGCACTTGCTAAGAGACCAACACACTTTCAGGACTGTGCGCGACACTATTTATCTCTGTTGCCTTTAACTCTCTCACTTCTCCAAGTGGCCCTCCCTGCCTTCCTCGTGTTCCTCTTCCTTCCTTCCTTTCTTATTGTGTACTGCCTTCCCTGTTACCCAAGTTCACCCTTGTCCATCCACTAGCTGGTGACTTCTAGAGCTCCCATTACCTCTCTCCATAAAAAAGGATGTTCGTTTTGTGTGAAAACCTTTTCTTGACTTTCATAATAGAGGTCTTAAACAACATTTGTCAGTTTTCGATTACTTCATTTCACTCTGCATAATGTCCTCCTAGCTCACCCATGTTATGATGTATATTCCACACTCACTGCTATTCCCTAATGGTTCGTAGTGTTCCATTGTGCATGGTGACCACAGGGGGATGCTCCATGGGGCTTCAAAGACTGTCCATGGCTGTGGGAGCAGCCTGCCTCATCTCTCTTCCACAGAGCTGGGTGGGTGGGTGGAGTGGGTGGGTGAAGCTACTAGCCCATCAACCTTGCTCAGTGCTTAACCTGGTGCTCCCAGGATGCCTTTCACTGGAAGGAGGCTCTGGTTTATATTAATCCTCACAATAATCCCACAAGGTATTATTTTTACCCTAAGATTTAGCACTCACTGTTTCTCCCTCCCTCAGTATTGCTACAGGCCTGCTTGGCAGCCATATTCCTTTTTGTTTAGCAGATGGCCAGCTCACTGGGTTTGACCATAGGGCTGCACTTCCTCTGGGTCTCCCTCTGGCCCTTCACCAGCCCATCCCTGTGCCCAAATGCCAGGGCTTCCAGCTGCAGGACTTCTTGGTGCCGCAGGTCTCTAGCTATGTTCCCATTGGCTTACCCTGTTGCCTGAGCAAACAGTCCTTTCAAAAATTCCCTGGGTCCTAAGCAAATCCCCTTAAGAAGGGGATTTTGCTTTCCTAATTAGGTTCTAATTAGAAGGGAGGCCTTCTTCGGAACATTTCTGAGATAAGGAGGAGGTCAGATGAGCTTCAACAGAGCTAAGAGACTGAGCTCAGGTTCATCTCCAGACTCCAGATCCTGGCCTTTTCCCGGCCTCTCAGCCTGCCTTCATGGGAAAGCAGCAACGGAGAGTCCTCGAAAAAGACCCTACTGAGATGGTAGGGAGGCTCTCTCTGAGGTTTCCCTGTTCTTCCTGTAGCTCTCACCTTTGAAAAAGCTGTACACCTCTGTGAGGTGGCTTTTGATTTTATCTGCGCTGGGATGGTTCCTAGAAATGAGTTCCTCGTTAGTGAGCCTAGAAAAGTGAACTAGAAATGCCACTGAAGCGAACGTGGGTGATAGCTTGACCTTTGACAGAGCCGCTCATGACAGCTGGTGGGCGGTGCATGCCAGCAGTCACGTGGGTGCGACAGCGACGGGTACATGACAGCAGTTCTCATAGGAGTGCATGCTGCAGTGTCTCAGAATCGGCCGCAGATCATCTCATCTTACTCCGAAAAAGGAGAAATCAAAGTCACACCGAGAATGCTGCAGGTTCAGAAATATCTCTATAAGCATATGCACCATGGGGGCTTTTGCGCCAGTTAGTGGACCCTGGAGGCAATGGTGTTTTAAGTCCTAAATATTAATAAGTCAATCCCTAAATCCTAGTCACCGCAAGGAGCCCTGGTGGGCGCAGTGGTTAAGCACTCAGCCACAACCTGAAAGTCTGGTGGTTTGAATGCACCAGCTGCTCGGCATGTGAACTCTTGCAGCCTTGGAAACGCGACGGGACAACCCTACTCTAGTCTATAGGGTCGCTATGGGCAAAGCATTAGTCACTCGAGTTAATGGTAATGAAGAGCTGATGAGGATGGACCTGCTTTTGAAGTAATTGTTGCTCTTACAGCCAGGGCCACTGAGGCTGACCCACAGGGACCCTCTAGGGCAAAACAGAAGGGTTCCTGAGGGTTTCCCAAACCCTAGGTCTTCATGAAAGCAGACAGTCTCGTCTTTCACCCACAGAATGGCCAGCGAATGTGCATGGCAGACTCTGAAGTAGGCAATCTGATGCTTAGTCCACAGTGCCACCATGGTTCCTATGGGAACCAAATTCTTTACTTACTAATATCTTCACCTTAAATCCTTCGTTGGCTAAAGTCTTGAAAGCAGTGAGAGGGTGGCGCGTTGGAGGAAAGGCTGTTGGTAGAGCTGGCTCCTCTGGGTATGACAGAGAGGAGATGGCACAGGGGATTTCCCCCATCTCCACCTACAGCGCAGAGAGAGGAAGGAGAGTTGGACATCTCCTGCTTTAGTCACAGACCTGTGAAGGTTGTTTTTCACCAAGGTAGAACCTAATCTGTTGAAAAAAAAATCTTTGCATGAGGATTGTTAATTTTATGTGTCAACTTTGCCAGTCCCTAGTTGTTTGATCAAACGATAGAGCAATTGCTGCCCTGGAGTCATTACATAATCATATATACATATATGTGATTAAATCATATAGTATTAGGTAGATACTTGCTGTTTTTAATCATCTTATTGGG
This sequence comes from Nesogale talazaci, assembly GCA_004026705.1. NCBI lineage: Eukaryota > Metazoa > Chordata > Mammalia > Afrosoricida > Tenrecidae > Nesogale > Nesogale talazaci. The sequence goes on along the minus strand of PVJH01002052.1, from coordinate 170,726 downwards.
GGCTCATATAACTCATCACAATCCATACATCCATCCATTGTGTCAAGCACATTTGTACATTGGTCGCTATCATCATTCTCAAAACATTTGCTTTCTACTTGAGCCCTTGGTATCAGATCCTCATTCTCTACCCTCCCTATCCATCACCTCATCTCATGAGCCCTAATAATAATTTATAACTTAATGTTATTTTATCATGTTTTACACTGTCTGACATCTTCTTTCACCCACTTTTCTGTTGTCCAACCCCAGGGAGGCGGTTATATGTAGTTCCTTTTAACTGATTCCCTTTTTCTACCTCACCTTCCCTCCACTCTCCTGGTATAGCCACTGGTCCTGAAGGGATGATTTAACCTACATTCTCTGTGTTTCCGGTTCCTATCTTTACCAGTACACATCCACTGGTCTAGCCAGATTTGGAAGATTGAATTGGGATCATGATAGTGGGTGGGGGAGGAAGCATTTAAGAACTAAAGGGAAGTCGTGTGTTTCATCGATGCTACACTGCTCTCTCATTGGTTTTTCTCCTCCCCACAACCCCTTGCTAAAGGAGTTCCAGTTGCCTACAGATGGGCCTTGGGTCTCCACTTTGCACTGTCTATCATTCACAATGATATGATTTTTTGCTATTTAATGCCTGATTCCTTCAACACCTTGTGGTCACACAAGCAGGTCTGCTTCTTCTATGTAGGCTTTGTTGTTTCTGGGCTTTAAGGATGCTTGTTTACTTTCAAACCTTTAAGACTCTAGACACTATATCTCTCAATAGCCAGACACCTTAGGCCTTCTTTATGACATTTTCTTATGCACATGTTTGTCTTATGCATTCATATGGGGAAGGTGAGCCCACATTGATATGAGTTTTTGTTCTTTGATGTCTGATACCTGATCCCTTCAACACCTCGTGACCACCCAGGCTAGTGTGTTTCTCCTATGTGGTTGTAGGTTTTGTTGTTTCTGAGCTAGATGGCCCCTGGTTTATCTTCAAGCCTTTAAGACCCCAGGCACTATACCTTTTGATAGCTGGGTACCATAAGCTTTCTTCACCACACTTACTTATGCACCCATTTATCTTTGGTGATTGTGTCAGGAAGGTGAGCATCATGGAATATCAGTTTAAAACAACAAAGTTCTATTGAGGGAGTACTTGAGTGGAGGCCCAATGACCATCTGCTACTTTAGTACTAAAAGTATAAATATGTGTACATGGATCTATTTCCCTATAATCATATGTAAATATATTTACATGTGTACATCCCAGTATTTAGGCTTTTAAAAGTACCCTTTGCCTCCTAGGTCTTTCCTCCATTTTCTTTTACCTTCCTCTTGTCCCATTATCATGCTCAGTCTTCATTTAGGTTTCAGTAATTCCTATTGGTTACAGTGCCCTAAATCCCTACCAGACCTCCCACACCCCCTTTGTCACTAGTTTTGAATTCCTTGTTGTTCTCTTGTCTCTGGGTTTGTTAACACCACTTCCTCTCCCCCACCTCCCCTTTTTCCATGTTTCCTCAGAACCATTAGTCCCATTGTCTTCTTCTCCACATTATTTATCCAGCCTGTCTTACCTAGATAGACCCGAAGAGATAATAATATATACATTAAAGCAAGACAGAGACAAACAAAGTAACAAAGATAAACAAAACAGCAACAAAAAAAACACAAACCAATGACAAAGTAAAAGAGAAAAGCCTGTAAATAGTTCAAGGTCTGTTTGTAGACCTTTAGGAGCATCTCATGGGGTGCCATGGCCCTGGCCCCAAAGTCCATTCTTGGTATCCCTGTGACTGCCTTGCTCTGCTCCCCTTGCTCTTCTGTTGCACTGCACGCCCCCAGTGCTTTGTCCGGTGTGGTGGGATTAGCTCGGGTACAAATCCCACACTGTGATTCCAGTGCTGTCCCCTGCAGGGCTGTGGGTCAGGGTGGGATGTTGCATCTCATAGTGGGGCTGGCCATATTGTCCTCTCTGTGCATTGGCTGCTCCACCTTGGGACCATTATCATCAGAGTTGGGTGGACCATGGTGTGCTCCACTTCCTCTCCCCACCCCTCATGTGCTTCTGCTTCTGTCTGAGTATGGTAGGCCAGTTCCTTTCCTCAACCAGAAGGCCTAGGATTGTTCTCTGTGACGCACACTTCCAGGGTGGGGGTCAGGCTGGTTCTGGTTGGAGCCAGCTCCATAGACCTTTTCCTGGATGCCTTTTCCTGGATTCCTCCACATGTTACATTTCCCTCCTTGTTTGGCATGTCATGGAGGTGTGTGTGTATGTGTGTGTGTGTGTTTCTTTATGCACATTCCAATTCTGTGGAGACACAACCAATCCCCCTCCCCAGTGGATTAGTGCTCTGTTCCCCCATGTCATCATCTCAGTTTCTCTCCCCACCCCTATTCTCCCTTCTCCTGCCCTCTTTGCCCCTCTTTATATGTTGAACTCACATGTGCCTCCCTGAGTTTTCTTAATGTGATATAGTATCATCATTCTCCATAATCAAATATGGCATAGAATAGCTATTAAGAATATATAGGGAGCTTTCCTACGGTGTGGTCTGTCACCAGACTTTTCACAGATATTTTGAAAGAGTTCTTACCTCATTCTTCGCTCTGTCTGATATAGGGATCATGGATGCAAGTCTGCAGGAGTTGGGAGCCTCTCACTTGACTCACAGATTTTGCACTTGTCAGTCTGTGAAAAGCACATGAGCCTCCCCTGTGAAACAAAGGGTCTTTTCTACTACCTAACTACCTACCTAATCATCTCTATTCAAAGCAATGTTCTCAGTCTTACTAGTTCTGTTTTTCTGGGAACCCCAACTAAGATAAGAACTCCCTAGACAGAGGTGTAAGAGCACCTGGAGCAAGGTCCCAATAGCCAGGTGGCTGAACACTGAGAGCAGTGACGCAGCAGCAGCGCCTTCTCCCTTCTTGTCTGGCTGCTGACATGAGGCATCTTTCATTCTTAGGGTTCTTTAGTGTGCCTTGCCTGGTACCCCCTGGACTTGCCCAAAGGCCATGGCTCCTCTCTGCCCACCTTCACTTCACCTGTGCATGTACAAAGTGAGTTCTTTTTCATGTCTTTTAATGACCTCTGCGTACAGGATAATTCTTTAATTGTGTAGTTTTTCTATGACAACTAAGGAAATTGAGCATCCTTTCATCTATTCACTAATAGCCCTGATGGTGTAGTGGTCATGTGTTGTGCTAAAAGTCACATGGTCAGCAGTTCAAGTCACCCAGCAACCCTGTGGGAGAAAGACTGGGCTTTCGCTCCCCTAAACACAGGGTAGGTCACTGTGAGTCAGCATTGAGTTTTTTGGTATTTATCTCTTCAGTGGCAAGTTTGATAGTGTTTGCCTCTTCACATTTTTTGGCCCTTTAATAATTTTTAAAATTTTTTTCACCCCTCCCTCAATATTTAATAATAATAAAATTATTGTCTCTTTAAACAATCTTTACAATCTGCTTATGAGCGCTTATATACATTATGTGTATTACACATGCCTTCTTGTTCTTTTTCAGAAAATCATTTTATTGGGACTTTATTTTATGTGGGAACAGGTCCAGCAGGCAGGAAAGTGAGGGTGATGGAGTCAACCAATCTTGCATACAGAATCTGGAGACCAGGCTCGACAGCACAGATCTAACTCTATTACAGCTTTTGCAAGGCTTATATATGCTTCATTGACCAATCAGATAATTTCTCTCACATACTTCCTTATTTCTAAATACATCCTCATAAGGTCATGGGTTTGCAGCATGAAAAATGATTGGTCCAGAATCTCATAGTCCAATGTCATTACAGGATCTTACTTGCTACTATTGAGAAACTAGAAGCATTGTGATAGGTTTAGTTTCAGAGGTTAAAGTGGAAGGTTGTCAGATGATCTAGCCTGGGATTTCATTTATCTCAAGACTAGAGTTTTACCAGGAACCATTGAAACATGGGATATCCAGCAACTTCGATCTGACTCAAGACTGGAATATTCCAGGAGCTTGGGAATGGATTTCAGCTACCTAAGAGCATGTATACCCAAGACCACTCCAAGAGACGCAACAGCATCCTGCACTTTCTATACCTTTCTCCCAGATCCACAGGTCCTGCCAGGCATGTCCCCACAATTTTATTTATAGATCTTATAATAATCCATATATCCATTGTGTCAAGCACATTTTTGCATATGCTGCTATCATCCTTTTCAAAAAATTTTCTTTTTATTTGAGCCCTTTGTAGCAGCTACTTATTTCCCTCCTCTTTCTCTCCCTCCTTCATAAGTCCTTGATAATTCATAAATGATTTTTACTTTCATATCTTATACCAACCACTGTTTCCCTTCATGTTTCTGTTGTTTGTCCCCCCTGTTGGTGGGGGGGGGGGGTGATGGGGGTTTCCCCTTCCCCCCCCACTTCCTTTCTCCTACACTTATGGTATAGCTACTCCCATTATTGTTCCTGAGGAGTCCATCTGTCCTAGATTCTATGTGTCAAGAGCTCAATCTGCACACATGTCCATGCTCTGGTGTAGCCAGATCTGTAAGATAGAATTGGGGTCATGATGGTAGGGGTGGAATAAGCATTAGAGAACTAGAAGAAAGTTTTTTGTTTGTTTTGGGCATCACTGCCCTCTGGTGGGAGTAGGAGGCCCCACTTTGCTCCTGTAGAGCTGCTGCTGGATTTGAACCGCCAAGCCAGGGGGCCACAGTTCTGCATTCAACCACTACACCACCGGGGCTCAGCCTGAAAGTTGTATGTTCTGTCAGTGCTATCCTGCACCCTGACTGGTTGCCCAGTTGTCTACAGATGGGCTTTGGGTCTTCACTCCACCCCTACCCTCCACCTCATTTGCATGGATATGATTAGTTATTCTGGGTCTTCTGATACCTGACACCTGATCCCATTGACATCTCATGATCTCACAGACTGGTGTGCTTCTTGCATGTGGCCTTTGTTGCTTTCTAGTGGATGACTGCTGGTAGATCTTTATCTTCAAACCTTTAAGACCCCAGATGCTATATCTTTGATAACAGGCACCATCAACTTTCTTCACCACATTTGCTTATGTAGCCATCTTGTCTTCAGCAATCATGTTGGGAAGGTGAGCACCACAGAAGCCCAGGTTACTAGAACAAGGTGTTCTTGTGTTGAGGGAGTACTTGGGTATAGGTCCAATGTCTATCTTCTACCTTAATACTTAACCTATAAATATATGTACATAGATCTATGTCCCTATTATTAGTGCATGTGGAGTGTCTAAGAATATATGTCTACTGAAATTATTACAGATGTCCTTGAATGTTTTGAGAACTCTATAATGTTATCTGTTGTTTTTTTTTGGGGGGGTGTCATTGCTCTGGTGGGAGTAGGAAGCCCAGCCCAGCTCCTGGAGAGCTGCTGCTGGATTTGAACCCTCAACCCTGTGGGTCGCAGTCCCGCACACAACCACTGCGCCACTGGGATTCAGCCCCTGTAATGTTATCTTTAACTTTCTGATCTCTAGCACACAAGGAGCTGATTTGTGTGTGTGAAGTGAGTAGAGTCAAGGTTTATTACTTTCTCTGTGTACATCGTACTACTTGTGCACTGTTTATGGAAGAGTCAGTCTTTTGTAGTGTCATCTTTGCCATCAATCAAGTACCTGTATAAATATATGGGTCTATATCTGGACTCTATTTTCCTGTTTTGTGTTTTTTCCCTATCTTATCTTTAATAGGACTTAAAACATTTTTAAATACATTTTGGTGTCTAGCAGAGTTGCATGCAAATATCTTTTACTCTTCAACATTGTATTGATCTTTGTTTCTTTTCATTTCCACATAAATTTTAGAGACATCCATTTCAGAATAACAAGAGAAGCAATGGAAGTGTGTTGTTTATTGCAGTAAATTAATAGAATAAAATTAGAGAAATTGACATCATGATAATAGTGAGTCATATATATATATATATATATATATATATATATCCCTCAATTTACTTTGGTGTTCTTTAATTTTCCAGTATAGTGGGTTACAGTTAACTGTAGAGAAGTGTCTTGCATATCTTTAAAAGAAGAATTTCTACAGATGCCTTTAGATGTTATTGCAAATTAGTTCTCTTTAAAGGTACTGTTTTATAATCATTTTGCTGATAGAAGAAATAATATTAATTGGTATATCTTGCCATGGATCCAGTGACATTCTAAATCTTAGTGCTTCACAGTATATCACTGTGAAAATTGCTTATAGATAATAATGTTTCTATAAAAGAGATGAAGGGAGAGAGGAGAGAGGAGAAGTAAAGAGGTTGCTTTAGCTTTTTCCTCCCTCATCCTCACACACTTGCACTCCCACTTCTTTTTCTGGTTTTATTGTAAATATGAACAGAAGTGGTTACTGTAAGTATCCTCGATTCATTTCACATCTTAGCAGAAAAGTTCACAACAGTTCACCATGAAATGGTTAACTGTGAGAGTTTCAGTGTGTTTGGACAACTTTGATAAAGCATATTCTTCTCCTTCAGCTTTGTTAGGAGTCTGTGTTTTGTTGATTCTTTTTAACCAAATGATATCAAATGCTTACATTTGATGAGATGATTGTATTTTTTTCTTTTAGTTTCTCAATACAGTAAAATTAATTGATTTTGTAAAATATCAGACTGAAAGACTTCTGGCAAGATGGTGGTATAGGCAGGCACACTCACAGCCTGTATATAGCATAGACATGAAAAGACCACATACACACCCAATAGAGATGATAACCCTGGAGCACTGAACTTCAGAGGGAAGGACAGAAAAGTGGACTAAATGCCAACTGGGAGAAGAAACAGAACGAAAGCAGAGAGCAAGGAGACAGACACAGTAGATGAATAGTCTGCTGGCGGGATGCAGGGTGGTCGTTGTAGACTTTTGCGAACAGGACCAACAAAAGCAAACTCATTGGCACCATGTCAATGCCAACTCGTAGTTTCCGAGACTCTAGCTCTTTATGGGAGTCGAAAGAACATCTTTTCTTCAAGGAGCTGCTGGTGATTGCAAATTTCTCACCTTACTGAAAGGAGGCAACATGTGACCATGATGCCACCAGGTTCCCCTTTGAAAAGGATACTCATTTGACCATCTACTCTGTCTACACAGGACCACACTAAGTGCCTTCCTTGGTGTCTGAAAACTAGAAAGGTGTGATCCTCACTCTTCCCCAGGGTGTGACCAGACCCGCCTAACACCCATGCACATCCTCTCTCCACCCGGAGTCAGAGACACACGCTCTTAGATCTTAACTCCCCCCACGCCTTTCTGGAGGTGTGCATTCTGCATCCTAGGACCAGCAGAACCTGCTCCACTCCTGCAGAGAAATGATGATTCTACACACCCTGGCCTCAGCAGCCTCTAGACTCCCAGGAACTCCTTCCAGGAATAGGAGGAAGCCTGAACCCTTGCTCTGCTATGAGCTGACACAAACACCTCTGGGATTCGTTGTCCAGAATTTCGACAAGTTCTTGGCTTGTAGGCACTCCGTATAAGACCAGATATCCTACCCCACACTCTCAACTGACTTGCCTGCTAACAGCCCACACAGGATACCTGTGGCCCACCAGATTTGGCCTTCCTTCCCCACTTTTTTCCTTCTTGCTCTATTTTTTCCAGTTTCACTTATTTGCTTCTTTTTTCCTTGTCTGTTCTCTTCAACTTTTCTTATTCTTATCACAGTTTTCTTTTTCCTTCTTTTTTTTCAACTTTTCTTTCTCTTTTTCTGTTTTTATTTTCCCTTTTTCTTTTTACTTCTTACTTTTGGGGAGGGTCTTGCTATTTACTTTATTAAAAACTTATTTCTTATTATATTTTTTTCCTTTTTAACTGTTTTTCTCATTTTTCTCCTCTCACCCAGTAGAAGCCAACATCCATGCCCACATAGCTCAGTTCACAGTTGCACTTATGCCACCTGAAGACCAATCCATTGGGTGAGGGATGCCGTCCACTTCTGTACAATTAATCAATGAACGACAGTGGCCAATATTAGACCAACACAACCTAAACTGCACTAGAAGAAATTGTGTTCACAGTTTATCATATCTTCCCAATATCAAAATGTATTGCTCTACCATAGAAGTCAATACTGCTGGTACTAGTATAAAGTGAACCAACTGAACAGAATTGAGACTCCTGAGGTAAATCTGTGCACCTACAGGTGCCAGGTCTTTGACAAAGGGGTGAAACACATTAAGTGGAGAAGAGATGAGCCTATTTAACAGTGGTGCTGGAAAAGCTGGCTATGAATTTAAAGAAGAATGAAATGGGACTCATAACTAACACTATACACAAGAAAACAATTCAAGATGAATCAAAGACCTAAATGTAAAATCTAGAGCTATAAAGATTATTGACAAATAATTAGAAGTCTTGACACTTGGAATAAACACATTGTCAAGCATAATAAACACATAATAAACACACATAATAAACACACAGATATATCATAGCAATAGCAAGAAGATGGATACAACCTGAATGTCCATCAGAAGAAAATATATCAATTCTTCTCCAGTCATCCTTATGTAATATCCAACTTTCACATGCATATAAGGCAGCTGAAAATTAGACACATAGCCATCAAAAGATTTCACAAAAAGATAACCCACCAAGTGGAGGGAAATTGGCAATGACGTATTGGACAAGAGTTTATTATTTTTTTGTTTTGTTTTGTTTTGTTTTGTTTTTAGGGCATCACTGCCCGGGTAGTGGGAGTAGGAGGCCCAGCCTTTGCCCATGTGAAGCTGGAATTGAACCTCCATCCCAGAGGGCCGCAGTCCCACGCACAACCACTACGCCACTGGGGCTCAGCAGGAGTTTATTATTTTTTAATTAAACAAAAGTTAAATATCCAAAAGGAAAAAGATGAATAATCCACCTAAAAATGAGCAGCACTAACAAATATGAATAATGCTCATTATACCTAGTCATATGAGAGATATAAATCAAAGTACAGAAGACAACAAATGCTGAAGATGGTGTGAAGCAATTGAATTCGTCATAACCTGCCAGTGGGATGATTATAAAGTTCAGCCACTGTGGAAAGCACCGTGGCATTCCCTCAAACAAACAGAAATAGAAAGCCATACAGTCAGTCTAGCAATCCCTCTGCTGCATTTATTATACCTGAAAGGAGTAAGAGTCATAATTTGAGCAGATATATCATAGCAATAGCAAGAAGATGGATACAACCTGAATGTCCATCAGGAAAAGAATTAATAAATAAATTTTGGTACATACACATAATAGACTGCTCTGCCTCACTTAAAAACAATAATGAACCATGAAACCCTTCATGAAACATCTCATGGCATGGGCTGAGCTGGAACACATTTTGCTTAGTGATATTATTTAGTCCCAAAAGGAAATATATTGCCTGAGATCACTGATACAGGAAGAAAAAGCAAGACAAAAATTTTCATACCCAAGGGAACAGATGTTGGAGGTTACCAAGGCTGGGCATAAGAGACTGTGATAGTTAGATGATTTTATGTCAACTTGAAGATGTATAAAAGTGTACGGGTGAAATCCAACCTGTCACTCAGGTCATAGACTGATGATATCCCCTGGGAAGTATGACCTAGATATGTAGTGATACTGAGGATGCGGGGCTCTCTCATTCTCTCTCACCCTTACTTTCCTTCTTGCTGGGACTTTGCCACTGACTCTGGAAACTGTCAGTGCCTTGCCACATTGCCACTGATTTTAGAGTCACACAAATCCGCATCCACCAGCTTGTGATCTTCTTGCTGTCTGCATCAGTGCATGTGGCTGCCAGGAGTCTAAAGATGGACTCAATGGACTAGTCTCAGACCTATGGACTTGTGTTACCTTGCACTGCGATGAGTTCCTGAGAGAGAATTACTTCCTGGTATAAATCTCTTTTTATAGATATATACGTGTCACTGGAGTTATTTGTCTAGACAACCAGTCTTAACACAGGAAAAAAAGAAGAACCAATAGGGTAGATGCTAATTTGGGTGAAGGGAAAGTTAGTAAACCACAAGGCAGAAAAGAGAAATCAAAGTGTGTGTGTGTGTATGAGGGTACAATTGGGGGTAGTGGTGGTTCTAAGTAGTTTAAACAGTAGTGATAAGTAGTTGAATACCAAAATGGTGATCTGAGTTGTAACCCACCCTCCCATACGGTATCAATAAATCATTTGAAAAACAAATCGGCGGCAGACATGAAAGGACACTTCACCAAAGAAGACAAGAAACACATAAAGATATGTTCTCAAGATATGAAAGAAAAATAATGTGATATCATCTCACTCTGGCGTAATCGGCTCAACTCACCGCCATCAAGGTACGGCCAACTCCTAGCCACCCCTGAGGTCAGGGTCGAAGTGCCCCCGTGAGTTTCTCAGACTGTGATAGCAAAATTATACACAATGTGCACGTAAGCCTTTGTCGTTGTGCAGGGTCACCCTGGCTGTATTTCTGATGTTTGGGGTTGGGAGGGGACCCAGGGGCAGGCAGCTTGTCTGCTCTGCTGCCATGGGCTGAGGATGTCCTCAGAAACTACCTGAGTTTGGTATCCACAACGACGGGAAGACAAGAGAGTGCTTCTCCAGATCTCCAGCCTGCTCAGCCTCTCCAGGCAGCTACGACGTTTTTTATCGGTTTGGTAGAGTCACAGGGTTGGGGGGGAGCAGCACAGCAGCAGCAGTAATTCCAGGTCTTACAAGATAGTGTACATGTCTTGCTAATTTTGCTGGTAGATTGTAGACGTGTCTCAGAAGAGTCGCGGTCTTCTTTGCAGAGCCCAGAGACGGAAGAGAAGGGGCCAGTCCATGATTCTTTAAAGGAGTAGGAAGTCTTGACTTTCTCCCATGGAGCTCCTGGTGGTTTCAAACTGCAGGGACTTTGGATCGCAGTCCCACACGTAACCACTAGCAAAATTAAACAAGAAAACAGCAAATGTTGGTGGTGATATGGAGAGCCCAGATTGCTCCTACGTTGCTGGTATGCCTGTAACATGGGGCAACTACTGTGGAAACTGGCTTGATGCTTCTTTGAGATGTTGGAAATAGCAACACCATATGATGCAGCAGTAAGATATATGAATAGATGTATGCAAGCGCGAATTCATTGCATCACGGTTCACAATCACGAAAATGTGAGAAAAGCCTACATTGCATCTGTGGGAGAATGGTCAAGCAAGCTATGGTTCGTCCACACAATGGAATGCCCTTGTTAGCTGCCCTCAAGTCCATTCCAACTGATAATGTCCCTCTGTGCAGGCAAATGAAACACTGCCCAGCCAGGTGCCATCCCCCCAGTCTCTGTCCTGCCTGAGTCATGGCTGGAGTTGCTGTGACAGCCCATCTCCTTGACAGCCTTCCTCTTCTCTACAGACCCAATTCTTTGTCAAACATAATGTCCTCCTCCAGGAACTGGTCTCTCCTGACAATGTGTCCGAAGAGCACGCCGGCTATGTTTCCTCCAAGACAGATTAGTTTATAGCTCTGGCAGTCTGTGGTTCTTTTCATATTCTTCACCTACACCATAGTCCACATGCATCAATAATTTTTCTTGGTTGTGCTTTTTCGTAGTGCAACATGTGCAATCGCTGTGAAGCGATTGAAAACATGACTTGGACAGGTGAGCCTCAGCCCTCCAAGTGATGCCCTGCCTCTCTACCACACAGAGTGCCTCTACCGACTTTTACTTGAGTCGTAATGTCAATTTTAAACATATATTAAATTGAACTTTTATTTTTACATGAAAACCAAGCCATGCACTATTCTTTTTATAGTAGATTAAATGCAATTTTGTCAAATTTGTATGAAGTTTGGTATCTATATGGCTTTGCAAATGAGAAAGAGAAACCTTTAATTTCTTTTATGTGAATATCCATGGCAGATTTTGGGTTTAAGGTTGTGCTATTTCCATGAGATAAATTCAGTATGGTTTCTTCTTTTAACCCTTTACAGAAGGATTTGTCAGCTGGGGTCTTCTTTTTCCAGCTTGCCCAGACTTTTTGAGACTGCTTACAATTCCATGTAAATTTGGAAATTGGTGTTTCCATTTCTGCAATGAAGGCTTTTGGAATATTGATAGGGACTATGTTTAATCTATGAATTATTTTGAGTAATCTTAATTTTATTTTTCCAATATTAAGCCTTTTGATTGATGAGCACAAATGTCTTTCTGTTAACTAGATCTCTAATGTATTTAAGATATACTTTATCTTTTCAGTGGACAGATCTTTCCCTTCCCTGGTTATATTTACTCCTCGGTGTTTCATGCTATTAGATACTATTGTACATGGATTTGTTTTCTTAATTTTCTTTTCAGTTTGCTTATTGCCAATATACAAAATCTTAGCCGATTGTGTACTGACAATGTGTCATGCAATTTTGCCAAATTCATTTATTAGCTCTAGGAGCTTGCTTGTGGATTTTCTCTCTATTTACCTATTCCTTATTTGTTGGGTGTTCTTATCATGAAAGGGTGCTCATTTTGTCCAAAGTCTTTTCTGCATTGATTTGAGATGATTATGTGGCTATTTTCCTTTGTTCTGTTAATGTAGTGTTTTATATCGCATCGATGGGTTGTTTAATGATGAACCCTGTGTGCATTCCTGGAATAAATCTCACTTGGTCATAGTGAATAATCACTTCAAAGAGTGCTGGCATCAGTTTGCTAGTAATTGGTTCAGGATGTTTGTATCTATAGCTACAAGAAATACCGTATTTTTCAGATGAAAAGATGCACTTTTTTTCCCTCCCAAAGTGGAAAAAAACAAGGGTGCATCTTCTGGTCCAAAGGTGTGGTATTCAGAAAATTTCAGTATACTAGTACTATTTGGTTCAGGATTTTTTTTTCCTGCTCTAAAAACTGAGTGTGACATATGGTTAGGTTCATTTTATGATAAAAAAAATACAGTATATTTCTTTTTCTGTATTGTGTTTGCCTGGCTTTGGCATCAGGGTAATGCTGACCTCAAAGAATGAATTATTAAATTTTCTCTCCTCTTCTACTTTTTAAAGTAGTTTAAGAAGGATTGGTGCCAATTTTTCTTTAGAGATTTGGTAGAATTCCCCAGTAAGAGGTACTCTATCTGGGGTAGAGGGCCTCTTTTGATTGGTTGTTGATGGTGGATTTCACAGTTTTACTTGTTATGTATCTGTTGTGTGTCTTTTTGAGTTAATTGAGGTAGCATTTGTGTTTCTAGAATTTGTCTATATCTTCAAAGAAATTAAATTTGTTGATGTAAAACTGCTCATAACATTCTTATATGATCCTTTTTTATTTCTGTAGGATCAGTTGTAACATCCCACTTTCACTTTTGATTTTCATTATTTACATCTTTTCCCGCATTGTCATTCTAGATAAATATTCAATTCTGTTATTTTTTTCAAAGACCCAGTTTCGTATCTTGATGATTATTGCTTACCTAAACGCTGTCTATTTCAGCTTGGATCATTGTTATTCCTTTCTTTCGCGTAGCGTTGGGCTTAGTTTGTTCTTCCTTTTTCTATTTCTGCAAATTTTAGTTAGTTTATTGACATCAGATCTTGCCTTTTTAATTGCAGTTACATCCTGCTACCAATTTCCTTCTGATAACTTTTAGCACATTGTGCTTCAACTTCCATTTCACTTTCTTATTTCTGTCTAGATTTCTTCCTTGACCTACTGGCTATTTAGTCTTGGGTGTGTGATTTCCACAGACGAGTTTATTCTTCAGTTCTCTGTTTTTAATTTCTAAGGAGGTGGGCTGCTTAGAAATCTCAGCAGTTCAAAACCAGCAGCCATTCCACAAGAGAAAGATGAGGCCTCCTTCTCCTATAAAGATTTATAGCCTCAAAAGCACAGCGATTGTTTTACCCTGTCCTACCGGGTCATTACATAGGAGGTGGTGGAGTGGTTATGCATTGGACTGCAAATTAGCATGGTCGGCAGTTCAAAACCAGCAGAAGCTCCATGGGAGGAAGGCTGACCTCTCTATTCCCATAAACAGGGGGCAGTCTTAGAAATCGACAGGGGGTCCCTGAAAGTCAGCCCTGACTTGATGGGAGTGAAAGAGAAAGGGTCATTATGGGTCAGACCAGTTTGATGGCAGTGAAATGAGTTGACTAATTTTCTGGTTTTAGTCTGAAATAGAGGAAATATAAGACTTTAATCTCTTGAGATTTCTTCAGTTGTGTTTGTTGCCTAACATATGGTCTATCCTAGGCAATGATCCACGTTCATTGGAGATGAAAGTGTATTTTTGTGTAGAATGTTTTATATATTTATGGTCTAGTTGGTTTATAGTGTTGTTTGTATGCTCTATTTTCTGATCAATTATCTTTCTAATTTTGTTCATTAATGAAAGTGGCATGCAAACATATCCAACTATTTTTGTAGAGATATCTATTTTCCCTTCTTTTTTTCAGTGTTCATATATTTTAGGATTCTGATGTTAAGTTCATATATTTATAACTGGCATATATTCTTCATGAAATGATGATTTTCTCACCATATACTGTCCTCCTTTGCTTTTTGTAACATATTTTGATTTAAAGTCTATTTCCTTGATTTCAGCTTTGCCAGCCCACATCTTTTTGTTATGATCTGCATAATTTTTTTTCATCCTTTCCCTTTAAATCTACTTGTGTTTTTGGACTTAAAGTCACATCTCTTGTAGACGGCATTTAGGCACATCAGTAAGGCAAGGGCCCCTGGTGGCTACATATTTGGCTGCTAATCCACAGGCTACTGGTTCAAGCCCACCAGCCACTCTGAGAGACAAAGATGGCACAGTCCCCAACTCATGATTCCAACTCATGGCAACCCAATATGAGATTTTCAAGCCTGTAATTTTTTTAAAGTCATTTTATTGGGGGCTCGTACATCGCTTTTCACAACACATAAATAAGCATACTGTGTCAAGCACCCTCACATGTCCACTTCTATTATTGCTCTCCAATTGTCCGCCTTTTCCCTTAAGCCCCTAGTATCAGCTTTTCCATCCCTTCCCCTCTTCCCCTGGTCTCTCCTCCCCCCCAACCCTCAATACTCTATAAACTATTATTGTCCTGTCATACCGTACACTGCCCAACCTCTCCCCCAACCCACTCCTTTGATGCCTGTCCTTCAAATAGGAGCTTATGTGTATATCCTTGCCGTTGGTTCCGTCTCTCTACCCCACCTTCTCTCTACCCTTCCAGTATCTCCAATCTAACCATTGGTCTGAAGGGGCCCATCCATCTTGGTTTCCCCATATCTCCAGCTCCCCTCTATACTAGTGTACCTTCTCCAGTCCATCTGGATTTGTTAGTAGAGTTGGGACCATGATGGTTGCGGTTGGGGGGGGGGTGGGAGGAGGAAGGCTTCAGGAACTAGAGGAAACTTGTATGCATCATCACTGCCCGGCTGTACCTTGACTGGTCTGTCTCCTCCCCGTGACTCCCCTGTAAAGGGGTGACCAATTACCCACCAGTGGGCCTTAGGTCCCCACCCTGCTCTCCCCCTCATTTGTAATGATGTGATTCTTGTTCTTTGATGCTCGATACCTGCTCCCTTCGGCCCCTCTTGATCATACATGCTGGTGTGCTTCTTCCATGTGGGCTTTGCTGTTTCTGCTCTGAATGGCGACTCGATTATCTTCATGTCTTTGAGACTCTAGACATTTAATCATTTGGTAGCTGGGCACCATCGTTTCTTCTACTTTGTTTGCCTCTGTATCCATTTGTCTTCAGCGATATTGGGAGTCAATTGGTCCATTGATTTTGATTTTTGTTCTTTGATACCTGATTGTTTCAGGACCTCATTAGCGCACACAAGCCTGTAAATTTTTATAAGAGCAAATAGCCCCATCTTCCTCTTGCAGAGCAGATGGATTTGAACTAGCAACCTTGTCATTGCCAGTCTGAAGCTTAACCTCCATGAGTCTTTATACAGATCATAGCCTTGCAAACACCATGGGCAGGTTTTTTAAAAATAATAAGATATCGATTTTTATTCACTCCATTGTAAAGTTTAATTTGAAGTTGCCTAGATGTCATTGTGAATATCAAAATACTCTTCCATGGCTGTGATAGCAAGTATCATACATTTCAAAAGCTAATGTAACATTCGTGAATTATCACTTTGGAGGTCACATATTCAAAATAAGTCTGTTTGTATGTGCTGGCTAGTTTTATGTGTTACCATGGCTAGGCTATGGTTTCCAGTGGTTTGGCCAAACACAAATATACTTGCTAACATGGAGTATAGTTCTATATGATGTGATGTAATTATGCCATGCATATGGTAATTATAATCACTTCTCATAATATAGTCTAATCCAATACCGTCAATCACTTTAGGTGCTACCTGAATAAGGCAGATTCTAAATCGGATCACATCTGAGTTGTAAAAACATCAGAATAGCCATGTATGCATATACATGGGGATTGACTACAAGCCCTCAAATGCCAAAGGGCTGATGAGGATTAATGACCAAGACTGAATCCACAGGCTGACTTCCTGATTTGAACTTTTAGCCTACAAAACTGAAAAAAGAAAAAGGTAACTTTGTATGCTTTAAAGTTATTTACAATATTACTGTCACAGGATCACCAGGTAATAACCAAGACAGTAGGCAACAAACAGTTGGGTTACCAGTTTGCATTATTTTCTGGGATTATCAGGGAAGAAGTCTGTTCTCATTTCCATTCTAGCTCTATTTGATTCCTCTGACCCTTTTTCCATGCCCGTAGTCAAATACATACAGCAAGTAGAATTCTCCCTGTATCACATCACTCTAACTTCAAAAGTCTTTTTTAACAATCTTTAGGCATATAATTCACATGTCATATGATTTAATACTTGAGTCATTGTGATAGGTAGGTTTGGTATGCCAACATAGCCAATGAACATAGCCAACATGGCCAATAAACACATGTGAGATTAGTTGAAGGGTGGAGATATAAATGGCTGGGCTAGCCTTGCCTTTCTCTCTCTCTCTCTCTCTCTCTCTCTCACTCTCTTGCTCTCACTCTTGGATCTTCGGATCAGTGTGCATCTGGCTGCCTTGCTTGTTCTGAGCCTCCATTTGCAAGCTACAGTATCTGTGGGACACCTAATCCATGTACTGTGTGTGTCACTGTAAGTTGAGGTTCCTTGAAGCTCTGCTTTCCCACACTACTGGAATATACATCTCTTGAGCTGTATATTGGACCCTGTCATCTGGCTGACTGTTGGTGACCTGTCTTGCTGTTTGCTGTCTGTGGCCAGAGAGACTGAATTGCTCTATAGAGAACTATCCGGTGGCCCTCAAGACTCGAAGGACTGCCAGTGTATTAGCTATCTCACACAAGTGAGTTTTATGTAGCCTAGATTTCATATACAGAACATTATATAAACCAAAATAGGAAGCAAACAAACAAAAATCCCAACAGGGTTCTCTAGAGATTTGGATCTTATTATTTATAATCCTTGGATCATAAGACTATATCTTTGTAAATGAGGGGAAGTGAAGATTGGGGACCCAAAGCTCATCTGTAGTCATGGGACATCCCCTTACAGAAGGGTTGCAAGAAGGTGATGAGCCCATCAGGGTGTGGGGTAGCAATGATAAAACATACAACTTTCCTCTGGTTCTTAAATGCTTCCTCCCCTCCCACTATCATGATCCCAATTCTACCTTACAAATCCAGCTAGACCAGGGGATGTACACTGGTACAGATAGGAACTGGAAACACAGGAAATCCAGGACAGATGCTCCCTTCAGGGCCAGTGGTAAGAGGGGTGATATTAGAGGGTGGAGGGAAGGTGAGATAGAAAGGGGTACTGATTATAAGGATCTACATATAGCCTCCTCCCTAAGGGAGTGGGTGAAAGGAGACATTGAGTAGTGTAATACATGAAAAAATAATAATTTATAAATTATCAGGGGTTCATGAGGGAGGGGGGCCTGGGGAGGGTAGGAAAATAATGAGAACTGATACCCAGGGATCAAGTAGAAGACAAATGTTTTGAGAATGATGAGGGCAACAAATATGCTTGAAATGCAATGGATGAATGGATGGATTGTGATAAGAGTTGTATGACCCTCCCATAAAATGATTTAAAAAATATTCACCAAAAGGGAGGCTTGGGGGAATACAGACAATTATACATACCAGGCAGTAGGATTTCAATTTGCTCAAAAAAATATAAAATCCTAAAAAGATATAAAACAATTTAAATATATTTAACTCTGGATGGTGAGATTAAGGGTTCAAAAATGTTTTTAACTTCTCCATAAATTTTTGTGCTTTTTGAAAGATTTTTAGAGCTAGTCTGTACTTTGGAATTTTTAAATCAAGAAAAAAATCTACTAAAAAGGTCAGTCTCATCTATTACCCAATGGGTGATTTAGACAACCCTTTACACAGACTCTTCAGGAGGATAAAGTTTCCTTCTGTTGTACAAGATGTGTTTCTTGTATTTCCCTCTATGGGGTTGGTCTGGAGATATGTGCAGGAGGTTACTAGGGAGACGACATTGAGCATCATTATGGTCTGTCAGTGGGGAGTCTGCTGTATAACTCTGGTTTTCCTTTCAAGAGTTGGCAAAAGTTTCTGATTTTGCAAAGTTTGTGTCTTTAGTATCTAATAGATGCAAACACAACATCTTCATCTACACAACTGAGGTGGGTTTTTGAAAAGGCTTTTTCATAATGAATAGTGCTCAATTGAACTTTATTAACTCAAGAAATTGAGTGGGGGGGATGGTGGAGGAAGGAAAGATTTGTTTTAACAATTTCCTTTGTTAACCCCCTAGTTGGCCTTCTTAAGAACCCTTCAAAGCATAATTTCCTTGAGAGCAGATCATATAAAAGGGGTATTATCTTCAGAAAGGGATGCTAGAGCAAGGTAATTGGGGTACTCACCTGATTAAACCACGCCCCCCGCATGGAATGTTCTGTTTCAGTCTTGTATGAGTCCTCAACTGTGGGACACGACCTGTCTTTGAAAAGCCAGTGGCCTTATCTTCCTCTGTCTCACCATTTAACAAACACCACTTCCTCCCCCAACTTCATTTTGGAAAGTTAGAGACCTTACAATGCACATTGTTGCAGAAACAGATGATTTAGGAACTTGCCAAAGCTTTTCATCGCTCATTTTGACTAACAATTTCTTCTGATAGGCCAAGCGCCCTCAATCCCGTCCACATTCAAAGAAATGGTGCTCTTTCATATGAGCGTACATTGCTGTGTATGCATACAGCTGCCTCATACAGCTTGGGGTCTGCAGCCCTGGACCATCGCTCAAAAGCATAATACAAAGCGCTTTCTTTTTTATGTGTATTCCCCAAAAACACCTTAGCTGAAAATCAAATTTTATTTTAGAGCTTTCTACAGACTAACGTCTCTTTCTAGTTTCCTGTACACTAATAAAACTGTGTTTCATTTTAACCTCAATCTGCCTGTGTTTAAAATATAAAGCTAAGGTTAAGGACTTTTGCTGTTAGCAACACCACCTGGACATTTCCGTTTCTAGATAAAACCTTTCACAGAGAACCTTTTAATAGCCCTACCACTCACCCCTGCCATTGTGGCCAGCCTATCCGATTAATTCTCAGCTGCAAAAAATAGCAGGACAATTTATGGGCGAAAGTTTATTTTAGCATTTTAATTTCCTCAGGTTTTACAGTGTTGTTTTGGCTGCTGGTGCTCAAACTGCCTTCTGCTGGTCCTGCCCCAGAAGCCCCAGGGATATCCCCAGCCAGACTGCAAGGAAGGAGGATGGAGGGAGTCTCCTCCCTGCGTTTCCCTATTGCCAACTCTTGCTTCAGGATAGAATTTAAGATGGGCTTCTGCTGGCTCTCCACCTCCCTCAAGATCTCAGGTCTCTGGGGAAGGAGAGTGCCTCTTCTGATTGATTGTGTCTTGAGAGACTTCCCATTGATTCTCTTGGTGGTGGTTTCAGTCCTCCTGCTGTCAGAAGAACTCTCATTGATGGGAAAGAAGAAGAGGACTTCTTGAGTGATCTTCCTCTGTTGTTTCTCCAGCCCTTAGGTCTGAGATCAGCTTGCCTTCTTGCAACCTCTTGGTGTTCTTTGATTGTCTTGTGCATAATTTGCTGGGTTTACAATCATGCTTTGGAAGTATCTGGGCAGGTGCTTTGTTGGTATAGTGATTCCAGCACATCCAGAGGTACCTGGGAAGAAAGGCCTGGCTATCTTCTTTTGAAAATCCCATCCCTGTGAAAATTCCTTTGAAGTACAACTTCAGGCTGATCCTCATGCACTCACCTCCAGTCAGAATTAACTTGATGTCATGTAACAACAACCGACTCTTAAAGCGGAGAGGAATATCCACCTGTGAGGATCATTTGGGGGGGGGGTGTCTTAGGATTTGATCCAACACACTCCTTCAATGGTGTCCCACAGGACAGAAGGTTCCTAGCCTTAGAAGTAGGTCTCAAATTAGTGCCAGTGCCTTAAGCTGGGTTCTCTAGAGAAACAAAACCAATGATACTTATGTGAATGTGTGTGTGTGTGTGTGTAAAGTGACTCACACAGTTGTAGAATGGGTCAAATTTAAGTTTAGGCATATTATAAGTCAATGGATCCAATGTTAAATTCAAAGTTTCTCTTGACACAAGAGACTGGGGAGGCTGATGAAGCCAGGTTCAACAGGAAGAACATAGCCTGGTGGTTGCAGAGGTGAATGAATCCAAGCTGTGCAGGTCAGAGTTGTGACTACAGAGCAGAATGAATTGAAGGTGAACAGGCCTCTGAGGACTCCCAGGATCAGCGGACAATATGGGAAGTCACCGGTTCAAGTCCAAAGAACCAGAGATTGATGAGATTGTAGCCCAACAAAAAGCAGGCAAGTTTTTCTTTAGCATTATTTTATATAGGAAGCAGGCTGAACTCTGTAAGAAACTTTCAATCTTTCAATTGACTGAATCAGACTTGTGTTCTGAGTAAGGGTATTGTATCCCATCCTAATCTTGTACAGCTATTGTTTGCTCACAGCAAATTCCATTATAGAGTTATAGCTTTGTCTTGAATCATATCCTTGGGAGTTACTCAGTCTAAACTGTTAAACCACTGAGATTCTAGAGCCAGTCAAATAGATACAATACCTAACTACCACAGTCACATTACCTGCTATACTTTGGAGACTATTTCAGTTACCTAGTGCCGCTGTATCACAAACACCAGAGTAGGTGTTTTAAAAGAACAGACATTTGTTTTCTGACAATTTAGGAGGCTTGGATTCAGGGCTTCCACTCTGGGAGAGGGTTCTTGTTATTTTCAGCTTCAGTAAGCCCTATTCCTTGCTGATCTCCATGTGGCATCTTTCTCCCCTTGTTTGTACTCCCTTGTCCCTGAGTCTAAAGGAGCCCCAAAGGCACAGTGGTCTAAGGGTTGCGATGCTGCAGAGGAGTTGGTGGTTTAAAGCTACTAATCACTCCATGGGAAAAACACAAGTCCATCTGTTTCCTTAAAAATGTTCCTTCCTAGAGCTTTCTTCTGTTTCCCTTTGCCGACTTCCTGCCCCACCATCATGCGTGCTCATCTCCTGTCTCTTAGTAATTCCTCTCAGCTAGATTGCTGTTCTCCCAGGATCTCTATGTTCTCCTCATTGTTGATCTTACTTCCCTAATTGTTCCCTTGTCTCTGCTGTTGTTTGTTCACTGTTCCTTTCCCCCACTTTCTCCTTCCCCAAAGTCCCTCTGGAGCTGTCAGTATGTTGCTCTCTCCTTGGGTCTGTTCCTTATGCTTATCAACGTATTGTTGACGACAAGGAGGGGTTGGAGCAGAGACCCAAAACTCATCTATATACAATGGGACATCCCCTCACAGAAGGGTCACAAGTAAAGCAGGGTGCAGGGTAACACTGATGAGACACACACTATTCCTCCTGTTCCTTGAGGCTGCCTGCTCCCCACTATGCTAACTCTACTGCTGCCTTCCCCTTTGGTGTAGACTGGGAAATGTACACTGGTACAGATACGAGCTCAGCACAAACGGAATTCAAGTCAGATAAGCCTCTCAGCAACAGAAATGGGATCAGTGCTAGCAGGAGGGTAGAAGTAAGGTGGGGGTAAGATATTAAAACAGTAATAATTTATCAGGCAGTCATGAGTTGTGGAGGGGGTAAGGAAAGAAAAAAGAGGTCAAATAGAATGTACATGTTTAGAAAATAATGAGAGCAACATATGCAAATATGCTTGATATAGGTGATATATGGCTTGTTATAAGAGCTATTAATGACCCCCTCACTCCATAAAATGATCTTTTAAAAAAGCACAGTCTTGCAAATCCTATGGACGATTTCAATTGTCCTCTTGGGTCACTGTCAGTTACAATAGACTGTACAAAGGGTCTTTATGGTTGTCTCTGTGTCTGTGCTGCCCCATAGAACACAGGAGTGATTAGGTTTGGGATACACCCCCCAGAGATGTGGTCTCATTAAGGTAATAAAGAAAGTCCTATTCCCAAATAGACTTACAACCAAAGATTCAGACTTGGGAAGCCTTGTTAAATCCTGTGGTCTAAATTGTGAAGTTCATTATTGATTTATTGGCAGTGTAAATTAAGAGGAGTCCAGGTGGTGCAGTGGTTACATGCTTTTCAGCTGCCCACCAATAGATAAGTGGTTCGAGCTCACCAGCTGAGCCTAGAGGCACGGAGCAGTTTGCTTCCACGAAGATTTATAGCCTTGGAGGTTTCCTGTGGGCAGTGTTCTCTGTCCTGCAGGGTCGCTGTGCGCATGAGTTGGAAGTAACTCTACTGTACCCAACAGCCATCTCAACTTCCTGGACACCAACTATCGTAAAGATCATGCAGCACTGAGCCACATTTTGTTCCCATATGAACCAACCCAGTGCCAGTTAATAGTAATAACAACCCATTCTTTGAGGGCAGGGGTGACCTCTACCTTGTTCAGTGCAGAATCTGCTTCTCAAAGACCCAATGTGAGTTTTCAGGATGGTGACACATAGTGGTCAGGGACCAATGAGCGGGAGTGATGACTATCCCATGGGGAATTCTGGAGGAAATGTGAGACGGTAGTGGTTTTATTCTTGAACCCTTACAGGCTGGTGGCACTTGCAGGAATATACTAATTTCTGGGCTCTATAGAGTCCCCCCAGTACAGGGTTCTAGCAGATCTTAAGAGACAGAGTGAAGAATTCTCCTCAGATTGGGGGCTGCCTCCGAGTTGTGGATGGGTTTAAGTTCTCAGTGTTCAGGTAAATATATTTGTGTATGTGGGATGGTTAGGGCTCCAAGGGGGTTCCCTTGTTCCAAACAGATGGTAGTAACTCCATCTAATGAGGTCTCAATGGTCCGATACATCATCTGTTTATGGTCCTCTTCTTTCGATTTCAGGATCATAAACCTGATTGAGTAGCAAGGCCAGAATACAGCCATGGGTTGTCCAACTAGAAGCCCAGGTGTGTGTGTGGCTTTCGGGCAGTGATCTGTCCCTTCCCTCCCCACTGCTGCCTGACCACTTCGCTTTCCTTGTGAGATTCTGGACACCTCAGGATCACCAATGCTCTGCTCCTGACTCCCACTGCCAATTAAGCAGTCTGAAATCTCAAGCAGGGTTCATTTCCCCTCCCTGGGCCACACAATCCCTCAAACCCCAGCCATCCCAGAAGCATAACGATCCCTTCTTATTTCCTACTTTACCTGCAAAATTGCCCATTGTGAACAGCAGAGGAACACCTCGGCTCCCCTCTATTGTGCATCTCTACTTACATATGACTTGGAGAAGGAAAGGAAAGTGAATTGCAATCTTTTATACCTTTTCTAGGGCTATTACTCAAACTTCTAAGAATTCTGGGATTCTCTGACGTTAGTATTCTCTCTTTCAAAGTGTTTCACTGATTGCGATGAATGGGAAAGGAATTAAAATGACTAAATGGCAGGAATAGAGGTAATGTCCCAGAGTGATTTGTGCTACTTAACCTTTCTAGGAGAACAGGAGGATATGAACATTAAGAGATCATGCTCTCTTCCCTCACAGAAGCTTCTCAGGTGAACTTTCGGGAAGCTTGAGCTAATGGAAGGCACTGGACGCTCTGTAACCCAGTGCTGAGAGAAAAGGGTGGAAATCAAGGGTGATGTTGCAGCTGTTTGGAGCTGGGACTTGGGAAGAGGGCCTCCTGGAGACTTGTACAGGCCTGTGGTTTGAAACATGATGGTTGTTATTATTAACATTTTAATGTTCATGTGGATAGGCTAGTCCCAGGAGTTTCTGTACGGCGCAAATGGTTAGATATTTTGCTAACAAAATGAGAGGTGGTTTCAGTCCACTCAGGAGGGACCTTGGAAGAAGAGTCTGGCATTTGGCTTCCACAGACTCCCAGCCTTGAAAATCCTGAGGAGAAATTGTACTGTGAACCCAGGGGTCACCATAAGTTGAAGCGACTTTGCTGGCAGCTGGAGGGATAATCCAGATGTTGGGATTAGCTTCCCTGCAGATACTTTCTTTCCTGTCCTAGGACAGTCACAAGTAACATTTCACATCCCAGGGCATTTTGCTTGTTGCTTGGGACCCGGGGCCTCCACTGCCTCCTCCTATCTCCAGGCTCAGGAAACCTGAGCAGACTCCATCTGAACAAGAAACATGCAGCATAAAGGTGATTTCCCAACCTTCTCCTGCTCCCATCTCTGATCCGGTCAGTCCTTTGTGGTTGAGGCTTTTCTAAGGAGAAGAGAGCCTTCCCGTCATGGCCGTGGACCTTCCCTGCCTTTCACTCTCTCCTTTTCTCGATTGTCAGTGTGATTAAACCTCCGGAGGTCTCACGGGCTCACTGACCACGACTCTGGTGCTTGGGTGATGGTGCTGTTTGTACCAAATCTTTGACTGAATGATGTGAGAAGGGAAGTCCTGGCTCAGGTGAGCCTCTGGGGCCCCTGAGAGCCAGGACCTGAAGTTCTAGTCTTTCTCCTGCAGAGAAGCGGGTGGATTCAAACTGCCCACCTTTTACTCAGCAACAGAACACTTACCCACGATCACCAGAGCCCCTACTCCTATCATAGCCATTCACGAAGACTGGTGGGTGTCGAATTGGGAGAAGACAGCGAAGCAGCTGTCCAAGAGGCATAGGGTTAGGGATTCAGGATCAGCACCAAGGCCAGCGCCAGCTCTTCCCGCGGACTTCTGCTCTCAATGTGCCAGAGCTGCACGTGCTTCATGGGGTTCGCTGTGACTGGTTATTTGCAAGCAGATCTCCTGGCTCCTTTTTCGGAAGAGGCTTGAGATGGACTCCATCTTTGGCCTTACTGTCTGCTAGGCAGTGGGTCTCTCACCTCGAGGCTCTTGCTGCAGTGAACTTTGCATGTAAACCATTAGCCTACAGTGCTTACAACAATACCTCCACATGGACCAGTGAGGGGCCATCTCACTGCTGAGGAGTCGCTGCCAGCTCCTGGAGGACAGAGGGGCACGAGCCGTGGGGATTTCTGAGACTGTAGCGCTACAGACAGAAACCCTCAGTTCTATCCCCTGCAACAGACTACTGGTGGTTTGAAACGGCCACCACTGGTAAAATCACCTAGCATCCAGGAGCTATTTGTGTAAAAATAGCAACCTGAAATACTCACTGGAAGGTGAGTCCCTGAATCAGCCAGCACGGTAATGAGGGGCTCCTGCATCTCCCCACCCTCCATGCAAGCAATGAACCCCATGCCACCAGGGGCAGAGTCACAACCTTGCCCCTGTCCTCACACATTGGCACTCACTTGCATTTCCCCTGCCAACCTGAGGGATAAACGGAGTAGAATTGGTTCCCTTGCTCCACAGGGAGTGTGGTTGGGCATCCGGATCCTTCTTCCCCTCTGGGGTCTTGGCAGCCCGTCCACGTCTCCTGCCTAGGATAGGGGGTGGGAGATAGGTGGCGGAAAGCCTGCCCAGGCCATTGCCCTGGTCTTTCTCCAGCCAACCCTGCAAGCAGCAGCAGAGTCAGACACGGGGCGCCATCCATCTAGCACATTTCATAAACAGTAAATTCATTTTAAAAACCTGCTGCTGAGCAGCCATCTGTCTCCATTGTTGTCAATCTGCTCCGAAAGCAGAGCTTCTGTGCTGCGGGGTCGTCTTTCACCAACGGCTCCTTGATCCGAAAGCGCACGTGCTAAACATGGAGACAAGAGCTATGGGCCAGCTGACAGCATCTCCACCCACCGGCCTTTCATCACTGGCTCCTGGAATTTAAATCTTGCTTTTGACCCAAGGTGATGATGTCGATGGTGTCTACGTTTGGTGGTGTCTGACATATGCTTTACTATGACTGCAGGGTGTTCAGATGTCTTGCTTTATTTACTTTTTGGTAGGAAGAAGGCAGGCACGTGGTGTTATGAGCTGAGTGTGCTGGGGGATAAAGTGAGGCACAGGACAGCTGTGTGGCCAAGGCCTGATGGTAAGCAAAAAGAACTGAGGACATCGTCTTAAGCTTGGGTCTCTTTCTTGACCACGGGAGCCATACCTCTTTGTCAGGGTCGGGGACCAGCCACGAAGAACCCTGGCAGCACAGTGGTTATGCTTTCATATGCTCATGGAATCGTCAGCACTTCAAACCTACCAGCTTCCTCGAGGGAGCATGAGGAGGCCGTCTGCTTCCATACAGATGGCAGTTTTAGAAATCGTATGAGACAGCACTGCTCTGTCTACAGGCTCGCCAGAGAAGGAGCTGACCTTGATGGCTTCAAACCCAACAACAATGCTTTGGTGGTTTTTCCAGTACCCGGAAAACATTCCACAGCATCCCTGAACACGTGGGTCTCGGGAAGCCAGTCTGAGCACAGCAAAGAGAATCGGACTCCCCCTGGAGCTGCCTTGTCAGAACACTGCACCCTGGGTCTCCAGCCAGTTTTTAATACATAACACCTTCCCCTATATTGTCCATGCAACTCATAGATCCTCTTGCTACTAATGAGGAAGACCACTTGAACACCCTCCCCCCCTCAAAAAAAAAAAAGAAAGAAAGAAATCTCAGCAAGTGAAATCGACAAAACCAAGCCCAGGATGCAGACAGCAGCAGCCAGAGCGGTAGCAGTTGGGCTGCGTTCTGCAAAGGAAGCTTGTTAAAAGGAGCTTCCAGCCTGGCAAGCTGCTCTGAGATGAAATGATTTACAAGAGCTCAGAGCATATTATCCAGCGCTCACCTCCCAGAGACAGATGGATGGCTGCCGGCAGTCACCACACACGCACAGCCGAATGAGCCGATGCCTGCTCCGGCACCGGTCGCATGAGCGCTGCCAATTTTGAATGCGTGGACGTGGCTGCCAGGCCAGCCATCTCACCCAGGGTCTCACTTGCCCTCTCTGGGCCTTTCTTTCACCCAACGGGACGTCCTCCTCGGTGATTACTGTCCTGAGCCGGTGTCCCAGCGAGCGAGTCAGACATGTTACGTCATGATTCAGAGGTTTCCGTATGTTTTTATCTTTGTTTCCAGTGGTTTGCCAGGCATTTCTTCCTCGCCACAGCCCTTAGTTAAAGTCATCTGGAATGATGGAGGAGCAGCGGAGATGAACAGTGGTGTCGTTAGGGCTAGTGTCACCAGGAAAATGACTCTTGGTGTCATCCTGCACCCCCACGGACCTCCTCTGGAATCCTTAGCCGTGCCTATTAATATATTTTAATCATAGAGTGATAAGTGATCAAGTTGCTGAAATGTAATGTTTCTAAGAGCCCATGAGTATTAAGCCCCCAAATGGTTTGTTTGCTAAATTTTTTGCTACATTATTAGTAAAAATATTATTAGTAACTGAGCAGAAGCCTTTAACTGTTTTTTTCCTTCCTTTTATTTACTACTTCATTTCTCAAAAAAGCCACCGACTGATATAGGTTCACAAATACTAATTAGCTCAGTGTTCTACCTGAGACATCACCTGTGACAAAATCAGAAACAATAGTAAGATGGGCAGTAAAGAGAGTCAGAGAGGTGGTCTGAGGCTAGGAGAGAATCCCACATGGTGGGAAGCATCTCTGCATTGCAGCTGCTGTGAGCTGTGGTCCGGTCTGTGAGGACACAGGTGAGCTTGTGCACAACAGAATGAAACGCTGCCCGGTCCTGCGTCATCCTCCTCACACGATTGTTCCCCTGTTTGAGCCATGGCTGCTGTAGCCACTGTGCCACGCCCTCTTGTTGAGGATCTTCCTCTTGTTCACCCCCCTGCTACTTTACAGCATCAGCTCCTCATTACCCCCCTCTCTCCTCACCCATCCTACTGCATACACCCTTGATAATTTATAAGTTATTAGTTTGTAATATCTGACACTGTCTGATGTCTCCCTTCACCCACTTTTCTGTTGTATTATGTAGATCATTGTGACTGGTTCCCCCTTTCTACCCCACCTTCCATTGCCCCGACTGGTATGGTTACTCTGATTATTGGTCCTGAGGGGTTTATCTGTCCTGGATTCCCTGTATTTTCAGATCTTATCTGTACCAGTGTATATGCTCTGGTCTGGCAGGATTTGTAAAGTAGAATTGGGAAAATGATAGTGGGGAGGAGGAAGCATTAAAGAACTAGAGGAAAGTTGTATGTTTCATCATTGCTGTACTGTATCCTGATTAGCTCATCTCTTCTTTGTGATGTCCTGTTGTCTACAGATGAGTCTCGGGTTTCCAATCTGCACTCATCCTCATTCACAATGATAGGATTTTTTTTTTTGTTCTTTGATGCCTGATATCTGATCCCATTGTCACCTTGTGATCACACAGGTTTATGTGCTTCCTTCACATAGGCTTTGCTTCTTTTCAACTAGATGGCCGTTTTTTTAGCTTCAAGCCTTTAAGACCCCAGATGCTATATCTTTTGATATCCGGGCACTATCAGCTTTCTTCACCACATTTGCTTATGCACCTTCTTTGTCTAGTGATCATGTCGAGAAGGTGAGCATAATGGAATGCCAGTTTAATAGAACAAAGTGTTTTTTGCATTGAGGGAGTATTTCAGTAAAGACCCAATGTCCATCTTGTGCCCCACTTTCAACTGTCAAACTGTCAAATTGTGATGTGATTGAACTATAGAATGGTATGGTATATGTATTCACTCCCACTTTTTCTTAAAAAATATTTTACTCGTAGAGTTTTAGATGTGTCTTCCACATAGCAAGTATTACTTGTTTATTAACTTATCATTGCAGTCTATTGATGAGACATGAAGATAATGATGTGTGTAGCATGCAAGGGTGTGGGGAATGCAGGGAGTACTTGGGATTGGTTCTGAATGGTTGTCTCTAGTTTATCTGATGTAACACAGGTGGTGTGCTGGTGTAGGGACAATGCAGGCATTGCAGGCGAGATGAACCTGCCTCCAGTCCCTGGTACATCTAGATGTTAGCTATGTAGATTTGAGTCTTGACCTTTTTAAGATTCTCAGTCTGAGTCGAGCCTGATAGGGGTGGAGGTCAATGGAAGGAGGCACAGATGAGCCCACAGAGAGAATTCACCCTGAAGAAGGCAGGCACTGGGAGGGGGTGGAGAGGGGCACAGACAAAATTTGGTGTGTGAGCCAGGTTAGCCACCCCTGGGAAGCAAAGCTTGTGAATGGGACCCATGTCATGAGTCATGCCTCTGAAGTGTTTCCTGACACAGTCCCCACATTTCTCTCAAATGCTTAAGAATTATAGACATAAAAACACAGTTGAACTAATACATTATACTGTGTGAATTACATGTCAAGAAAACAGATTTTTAAAAGTATAAAACAACAATAGTTGTACCATAACAAAAAAAAATCAGCATTTGTTCAAAAAAAAGAAGAAGATGAACTACTGTTCATCAATTTACTACATAAATTTATGTATAAGCTGATTTTTCAGCACATTCTAATGCAGTTTTTGTGGTAAAGGTAGATGTTCTTGACTGATATCCAGGTTGGCTGATACTCGAGCATGTATGGTACATATATAAAAGCTGGAGAGTAGATTTGCCATTGTAAATCCGATAAAGAGTTACAAAGTCTGACAAGTAGAACAGCCCAGCTGGGGGTGGAAACTGAGCAGTTCAGAAAGGGAAGGCAATCACTGCTGGGGTGGTGGTGGTGGTGGTGGTGGTGTTATTTATTTATTTATTTTACTTCTCATTGTGAGTTAGGTGAAAGTTTACAAAGGCAAGAGTGTCTGTTTTACATTCGGCAATCCTCCCACATTTTGTTTCATCTTATTCGTTGCCAATCCCTCAATGAACCATCGTGGATCCCATTTCCTCCCTGGGTCTCCTGCCTCCATTTGTTCTTCTTTCTTGGACCTCCTGAACTCCTTGCAAATAGATGTTGGGCTTCCACTGTCACATCCATACCCTCCTTGTGAATCAAGTGTTCACCATTTAAACTCTGAGATCAGTCCCTCCTTTAGATTTAGATTTTATTATTTATAATCCTTGGATCACACAGGCTGGTGTGCTTCTTCCA
Organism: Nesogale talazaci; assembly: GCA_004026705.1. Classification (NCBI taxonomy): domain Eukaryota; kingdom Metazoa; phylum Chordata; class Mammalia; order Afrosoricida; family Tenrecidae; genus Nesogale; species Nesogale talazaci. The sequence goes on along the minus strand of PVJH01002052.1, from coordinate 140,381 downwards.
TGTAGACTTAGTCAATGCCCTCATTTATGTGGATGCTTGTTTGAAGACAAGCTTGTAAGACCCCAAGCACTATTCTTTCTGATAGCCAGGCACTATCTGGTTTCTTTATCACACTTGTTGTAGAGTTGATGTTTTCAGTGATTTCTTCATTACATTGTTTTTGTAGGAGAACCCCAAAACAACCTAAGTCACTCTACTAGACTCACATCAATCTCCCTTCTCTCTTTTTTCTCCAAAGGAATTGCAGGTCATTAGAGTCTTCTGGAGCTCTTTGCCATCCCTCTGTGACCTTGGTCAACTTACTAACATCTTTGTGTCTCACTTTTAGCTGTTAAATAGAATTTAGCAAAATACTCGTAGGTTTTCATGTGGCTTCCATGAGGATGTGTCCCTCACATCACAAACATTCCATATTTATTAGATCAATGATCCTTGCATAAGAAGATGATGATGTGTAGAACGTGTGAGGAAGCTTGAGGGAAGTGGGCGGTGTACTTTGTGGTGGTCTTCATTGATTGGTTGGGACTCACAGGGACCCAGTAGCACAGAGTAGCACTCATCTGTAGTGTTGCTAAGACGACACATCTTCACGGGAGCAGACGACCTTTTCTTTCCCCTGTGTATCAGCTGGTGGGTTTGCACACCAGACCTGCAACTTGCAGGCGAGTGCTGACCACACAGCTCCCTTGTGTATTTGAGGTTTTTCCTACGAGCCAACGGCATTGACTGCCTGGTGGGGTGATCTAGGTGCCCCCTCATCAATACCAGACAGTAGATCAGGGTTGTGGGAAAATTCCTTCCTCTGGGGATCTGCTTGGAGATGGTTTTAGAGAAATATACTTCACTGAGCAGCATGGTGACATCACGCTAAGATGAGCACCCACAGAGGAGAGACTGGCTTCCCAGAAAACAAAGCCACTTTGTTTCTGCTCTTCAGTGGATACTGCTTCCCCGATGTGGCTTCCCATGACCTTGTCCCCTCTTTAGAATGGCCAAGGTTTGTGGGGTAGTCTTTACCAGACTTCCTCCCCCCAAGTGTAGGCTTGCGAGAAGCTCCAAAATCAAACTTACTGCCAATGAGTTCATTCTGACCTATAGCAGCCTATCAGATGAAGTGGACTGCCCAGTGGGCTCCGGAGACTGCCTGTGCTCCCCCTTCATCCCCTGGGTTAACTCGCTGCAGTCAGCAACCCAACTCGTAACCAGGGCGCCCCAAGGCTCTGCTCCAGAGAGCAATGCATCCTGAAGGAAAGCCGCCATGGTAGTGAGTGTAGCTCAACAGGCAGCTGGTTGACAACTCAGCCAACATCAGGGCAGGAAACAGAAACCAGCCTCCATGATGAATGTTCTCAGGTGAGCGTCTACCTGTGCAGGTAAAGTCTACCCACAAAATGCTGATGTGCCCTCCCTGGGGCACACTAGGGAGACTTCACTGGAAAATTAGAAAGGCCAGAGACCAAACCCAGGCTGGAAGGGTAGCTTACATCTCTGAAGTGATTGGAGCACAAATACTTTTCAAAAGATCTTTTATATTCAGCATCAACCTTGTGGCAAGACAGGCAATCTGCGGTCATTTTTCTGGTCACAGGCGGGGGTGTCGGTAAGAGCTGTGCACTCGCACAGTCTCCAGATGCACTTCGCTGGTAGCCAAGCCAAGCATAAAACCGCGTTTCCAACCACCAGGCCCATCACCCTCTGCTGCTTTTCCAGCCCCTTTCTCACAGAGTGAGACCTTCCCCCACAGAGAGCTGGCAACATAAAGGAATGCGAGGACCTTCTGGATCCCACCCGGGGAGATCTGCATCTGCATCCCATTGGGAAACTCGTCTTCATCTTCTTACCCTCAGTGTTTTCAATTCCAGCCATATCCTCGGCCAGTACAATCCCGCCACATGAGCTCCACAGGGCTGTGTGGCACTGACGTCTATTCTTTCTCAGGGTGTGTGCAGTGACCCTGGGGGCAGCTTTTTTTAGCCCACCCACCCCTCTGTGGGAGAAAGATGGGGGCCAGTCTGGGGGGTGCGTAGGGGTCGTGTTAATTAGACACTCTGGGCAAGGGGAGAGATGGAGTCCAACCTATCGATTGGGTGCAGCCTGATGACATCACCTTGTTGGCATAAGTCTCTTTGTATAAGAGAGACAGGAGAGAGCTGAATCCTCTCCGGCCGTTCCCCGTCGGCCCGAGCTGGCTCTTGTGTCTAGTTTCCTGATCTCTTCTTGCGATGGATTCCTTTGGCCAGCTTCGGACTTCTGTGACCCCAGCCTGTGTTAGCTGCTGTCTCCGCTTCATCCTGCCTCCTGCTTGTCAGCTTCCATGAGTCAGGAGAAGCCCGCTGGAACTGGACTGGACCTAACCATGTCCCCAGTTGTGCGAGCCACTTCTTGATTTCAATCCCTTTCTATCGACAACACATCCAAGCATCTCTGGTTTTGCTTCCCTAGGGAGCCTAACTGGTGACTGAAGACCGACGCCGTGGCAAACCTCTATGCTTGGCAGTAGGGACTTCATAGGTCACTGTGAGTGGGGATTGATGCAACAGCAATGGATTGGCTTTTTTCAGCCCTGCCCCTGCTCTTGTGAGCTATTTTCCAGTGGCTTCCAGCATGCGAGGACACTTTGTACAATGAGAGGGTCTCACTGTGGGCTTCCATTGGCTGAATTCTCAGAAGTAGATTGAGAAGTTTATATAAAAGAGGAAGGGAACATTAAAAAAGCATCAACACAACCCCACAAGTCAGATATTAGCCCATATCTCTGATTTCAGCTATGAAATCTTCTTCAGATTCACGAGCCACATGCAATGACACCAGGACAATAACTGGTCAGTGGATGCAGAGTCTTGCGTTATCTAGTGGTGGTAGAAGCATCTCAGCACTGGCAGGGGCGTCTCTGGGGTTTCTCAAACATCTCAACACTGGAGAAGTCTCTGCGTGGCTTTTCCAGCTTCAGACGTCTGGTTCCATCAGGGAAAGCCCACGAGACTTCTCCTCCGGGATGTCTCACCAGGCATCAGCCTTGGGTCTAGTCAATAGAACGTCTCTAAGGGACTGAGTTGTGAGTCTCTCACCTCCAACAGGGAACTATGGCCAGATTTACCAAAATTCTCAGGAGAAAGCCATGCCTACACAGAGGTCTCTTAGGTTTTCTCCAGATTGACAGGCTCGACTCCACCCCTACACTCATAATCCTCATATTGGCACAAGATTACACGACTGCCACAGGGGTTGAAGCTAGATCTCTCACACCTCGTGAGAATTCTACCACTGAACCATCATGCCCTGCTGAATCTACTGGGAAGAACAAATAGTGATGCAAATAGAGGAAGGGAAGGAAAGGAACAGGAGGGGGCCAGAAGGATTTGCAAACACCAAGGTATGTGTGTCAAGAAATTTATGGCGGTGGCATGAAGGGCTGCCTGTATGTGCATTTGCATTGAGTGCTATGTGTACACAGTATGCATACATGATACTTATCGTGTATGTATGCTTGTGTAATTATATGTGTATCCATACAAGTATGAATCCGTGTGTGTGTGTGTGTGTGTGTGGATGGTGGTGTTTTCCCTCCAGTTTCTTAAACAAATAAACAAATACCAGTGCACTTGCCCTGATAAATCAATGAGCCAGCTAGATGAGTATTCACAGGGCAAAGCTCAATGGGGAAGTAAGGAGACTAGAAATAAGGCCATCAGAATGACGCCAACAAGGCCGGAGGGGATCGCGCTCACTCTCCTGCCCCCCCATCCTACTCTTCCCAGCATGAGAAAATCTGAACAGCAGGAAAGAGCATTGCTTCACATCGCCCTCGCCCCTGTGTGAGGCCTGGAGGCTGGGCACTGTGGTTTTTACATAAAACCATACAGGACCATTATAAATGAGGAGTACAGATTGGGGATCCAAAGCCCATCTGTAGGTGAAGTGACATCCCCTTACAGAAGGGGCAAAAGGGGGGGGGGATCTTGAGCTAGTCAAGATCCAGTGTAGCAACAATGAAATATGCAACTTTCCACTAGTTCTTAAATGCTTCTCCCCCCTCCCACACACACACCACTTTCATAATCCCAATTCTAATTTACAAACCTGGCTAGGCCCGGGGATGTACTCTGGTACAGATAGGAACTGGAAATGTGGAGCATTCAGGACCGACGATCCCTTCATGACCAGTGGGGAGAGTGTTGATACTGGGATGGTGGAGTGAAGGTGGAGTAGAAAAGGGGAACCAGCTGCAAGGATCTACATATAACGTCCTCCCTGAGATATGGACAACAGGAAAGCAGGTGAAGAGACACATCGGAGTGTATGATATGACAAAATAATGATAATTTGTAAATTATTAAGGGTTCATCTGGGAGGGAGGGGAAATATGAGGAACTGATACCAAGGGCCTAAAGTAGAAGGAGGATGTTTTGAGAATGATGATGGCCACAAATGTACAAATGCGGTCAATGGATACAATGGATCTATGTATTGATTGTGATAAGAGTTGTATGAGCCCGCAATAAAATTTTTAAAAATTAAAAAAAAACTGTTAGAAATTTAAAAAAAAACTTAGGAAACCAAAAAGTTTTTCTCCTCCCCATTTCCCTACCAACTGTCCCGCCCACATTGGACAGAGCCAGGCAGGGTGAAGATAGTTCACCCTTCTCTGTCCCGAGAGTGGCATGCTGTTCTCTTCTCTCCTCAGTATTTCACATTTGAGAAAACACGCTGAGTCTGCCTTTGCTAAGAATCTCTTCCAAGAACTCTGGTTTGAGTTAGGAACCTGCCTGGTTATTCAGTGATTTTGCAAATCCTTGGCCTCTCCCCGCGGGGCCGTGGGAATGTGGATTCTAAGGAAGCCTCGGGCCTTGTTGTGTAGCCCACACTCAGCTCTTGGGTGGGTGGCAGAGGAGATACAGTCCCCATTGTGCAGCACTAGCTCTCCCAGGGATGAGTTGGGCAGCTGCTCTCACTTGATTTGCTACTGGTGACCTCAGGGAAATGCTTCTCAGTTGGCTGGGAACCAGGAGGCCTCGGGACTGAACATTTTCACGGGAAGAGTTCTTTTATCTTAAATCAATCCACGAAGACCCAGTCACTGGGTAAGATTACTACACAACTCTGTGAGAAGGGTGTTATCATCAGCTTATCCTCATTGCAGAGATATTGTGCCATGAGGGGAACTAGCATGCCCTAGAATCAGTGCTTTCTAAAGTGGGTGATACGTCCCCCTGGGAAGTGCTGCAAGAGTAGATACCTATACTTTATCCTGGAATGTGGGCTACAGTACACATGTTTTCTATTGTCACTGGGGAACTGAGTAATTTTCTTTTTCTTTTTCCAAATAAGTTTTGGAACATATACCCTAGATCATTTCATTGAGATTATTATTAACTATGCTCTTAAATGCCTCAGTATAGTGTCTTTGGAACCCAGCGGGCAAAGTAGGTTATACATTGGGGTGCTAACTTCCAGATCAGCAGTTCAAACCACCAGCTGCTCAACTTGAGAATGGTGAGGTTTGGAGGAGACAAGCCAGTCAGGGTGCACTGTAGCAGCAACGGAACGTACAACTTTCCTTTGATTCTTTAATGCTTCCTGCCCCCTCCCTCCCACTGTCAGGATCCCAATTCTACTTTACAAATCAGCTAGACCAGAGGATGTACACTGGTACAGATAGGAATTGGAAACCTGGGGAATATAGGACAGATGATCCCTTCAGGACCAGTGGTGAGACTGAGAGGGTAGCGGAAAGGCAGGGTAAAAAAGGGGAACAGATTATAAGAACCTATATCGAACCCCCTCCCAGGGGGATAGACAACAGAAAAGTGAATGAAGGGAGACATTGGACAGTGTCCAACATGACAAAAAGATAATAATTTATAAATTATCAAGGGTTCATGATGGGAGGGTGGGGAGGACAAGAAAAATGAGGAGCTGATATTAAGTAGAAAGCTCAAGTAGAAAACAAATGTTTTGAGAATAAGGATGGCAACAAATGTACAAATGTGCTTGACACCATGCTTGTATGTATGGATTATGATAAGAGTTGTAGGATCCCCCAATAAGATGATTAAAAAGCAAACAAAACAAAAATTAAATATAAATAAAAAGAATTACAATCTCAGTGACCTACAGGGGAAGTTCTGCCCTGTCCTGTAGGATCACTAGAGTCAATTGAGTCTATGGCAGTAAGTTTGATTTTTTTAGCTGTCTCTGGGAGTGCTAGTGGCTAAGTGGTAGAATTCTCACCCTTCCTGTGGAAGATGCAGGTTTGTTCACAGCCAGAGCAACTCATGTATCTCAGCCACCATCCTTTTACCTCCGGAGGCCTGTGGGTGGCTTTGACACTGAACAGGTTTCAGGGAAGTGTTCAGACTACACAGAGTAGGAGGAAAGGTCTGGAAGTCTTCTGAAAATCAGCCAATGAAAACCCACGTAGCTCAACAATCAAATCACAAAGCGATCACTGGGATGGCACAGGATCAGATGGGTATACTGTGCTGTGCATAGGTGAGAGTCTGGGGCTGACCACAAGGTGCAGCTGACAATACCACATGACTCCATGAGCAATATGATCTCTCAATCCTAGGACACGAAGACTTTATCCTATCCATATCCGCATCCACAATGCCAAATGCATGACCATCTTATTTGGTGTGTGACAGTCCAGACTCTGATGGCCATCATCTACTACCCCCTGGGAATCATAGACTGCACAAGGTCACCCAAGGAAAACACTACTCTTGTTGTTGCTGTTAGGTATTGGCTTCGAGGGACTCTACACACAGCAGAACAGTGCAGTGACTGGTCTGGAGCCACCCCACAAGTGACAGTTATGCACACTCCGAATTCATAGCGCTTCACATTTGCAGCTTGATTTACTGTGATTGTAAGACATAAAAATGATGCATGACGTGCCGGCTTGTTGTAGCATTGGATGTCTGTCTTAATAAATGACCCATGATGGTTCTTATCTGTTATCTCTACCTGAAGACAGTGTTTGATTTCCTAGCTCATACTTCACATTCTGTCTCAAAAATACTAGGTGGGGGGGGGGTGGATATCCCATTGACAGTTACTGGTGATTAGAATGTGTAAGCCGGAAAACAAGACGAAGGAGCGAAGTTGGAAAATATGACCTCAGCGATGGAAACGATGTGGCAGAGGCTTCAAGACAAACATTCATTTGGACACACCCTTTTTCAACAATGTAAGTGATGATGGACTTCATTTGAAATATACTGGGACCAAATACCTTGTGGATAGAGACCAGGGATGAGATCAAAAACATCACACACAGAGACACAAAGTCATTCAAAAGGCAGGAAAGAAAGAAAGTAGGAATGCACATGTCAGAAGAGACTGAAACTTGCCCTTGTGCATGGAGTAGCTGAAGGGAATGAGAGAAATGATGAGGTAAGAGCTGAACAGAATATTTCAAAGGACAGCTGAAGCAGACAAAGGAAAGTATTGTAATCAAATATATTAAGACTTATTGGTGAGAACCCCAAATTGACCACTTTTTAGCTCTTTCTTCTGGAAGGAAGAAAGTGTTCCAAAATGAGATGGCTATCAGACGTAGTGGATTACACAGCACTTGCTCAGATATGAAAAAACAGAAGAAACGAAATGTTCTGGTTTCTGATTTGTCCTATTCTTATCTACACATAGCTCTTCTTAAATGAACTTGACAGCGCTGTGGGCTGATATTAAGATAGATTACTTTAGTAAACAAGAAAAAGGGTTTCCCTGCCCACAATAGCAAATGAGCTTTATAATAGAAATTTCTTTGTGCCGGGAAAGACATTACAATTTTCAACACACAATAAATATAGTTGCTAGACAAAAAAATGCATTTCATTACATACAGTGCACTCTCTATTGTACATTAACCACTTTTTGACTTGGTACAGAAGAGTACCATTTTCAACTGTAAAATGTCTGCAATTTATTTTATGACTGTTTTTCCCATGAAGCAAGAATACCCCACTCCATAGCCCGGGACCAATGAAGGCACATTATATAAGAGGTAAAACGTGCAGTGCAGACATCAGAGCCTTATTGTTTAGACTTCTGTATGGCTCTGAGAGCAGGCGAAAGAGTGAAAATTTTAGATCAGCCAACAGCAAATTTATTAGCTCAAGCAGTCAATAATTCCTAGTTTTACCAGAGTCCTTTACTCTGATACTCTTAGCACCTATGAAAGATGTTCATGTTGTTTAAAATAATAAGATTGTATGCTCTGACCACAGCTATATTTTTTGTGATAGCATCTCTGCTGGTTGAAAAAGAACAACAACCATGATTAATAGTTTACTTAGCCCTTGCATACTGCATACCTTGTTGACCATGATTCAACATGGCATTCGCGTACAGCCATATAGTTTCTTCACAGTTGAATGTGTTTGACCCTAATTACTACTTATTGGAAAGATATCAAGTACCTATTAAGACATCTTACAGAATTCAGGCCCTGCCCACTGAGCAGTCTGACAGTGACCATTTAGTTATCTCTGAGAAATAAAAAAGGATTTGCAGGTAAGGGGAGGACAATGGCCTCACCAGGTCAGTCTGGCACACGCACATATTTAGCTGGTTTATTTTGGAGGATGACACTTGTGCTGTCCCTATGGTTTTGCATTTGTTGTTGTGAGTTGCCATAAGTCGGTGATCAACTCTCATCATGACTGTGCACAAAGCAGTGAGTGCTGCCCAGCCCAGTGCCATCCCCATGATGGGCTTGGTGACATGTCAGATTTTCATTGGCTGGTTTTGGGAAGTAGATTGAGTCTGTCTAAAACTGAGAGCTCCTTTGAAATATGCTTCACATCATAGCAGCATAGAAGCCTCCACTGACAGGTGGGCTGTAGCTTTGCACAAGAATGAAACCCAGGTGTCCTACATGAAGGTGGATATCCTAGCATTAAAGCACTCTTGCCCCTTATTCTTATATTTAGAATCATAGCACTGACTTTTCTTCTGTAAGAACAGGGATCGGTTGAAAGTCAGGAAAGGGGTTGTCTACTCTGCAGTTGCTCGGCATGACCCCTCTATTTCCATTCTTTTGTAGCTCTCAGCAAATGACTGGATGGGAATACACAAAAAGGGTGTAAAGGGAGGAGGGACTTGGTCACACTTACCATTCCTCTGGATATAAAGTGAGGTAAGTTAGAAACACAGGAGGCCATCAAGAAAGAAGATCTCACTGTGGGGCATCAGTGAAGTCCCTTGCTGAAGCACTGGTGGTGGCGGAGGAGACCGTGAGCTGGAGTGGCAGATTTCCCAGCACATAGGCAGAGTAAAGCTCAGTGCCATGAGAGCAGGAGGCTGGCTTTCAGGGCAGGGTGTCCTTTTGAGGTGCTAAGGGAGTTCTGTAACACTTGTCCAACAGTGCAGAAACCAAGGGGCCATGTAGTTGAGAGACTGAGGAACAGAGATATGCCTGCTAGCATGCTGTGGGTCGATCCCAACTTGTATGGCTGACTTACTTTCCTCAAAAACTCCCAAAGTTCTGAATATGGTCTATGAGTTTTATGTGGTCAAGTCCATGGATTATTGAACTGTGCAGAGGAGCAGGGTGCTGTGGGAGGGAGGATTGATGTCAGAATAGAACAAGGAAGAATGAAGAGTGAAGGTATGCCTGGCCATTATCTCTTAGAAACTATCATGGCAAAGAGGGAGTTGGATTCCCTTCTTCCCACATATATTTGGAAGATGTCAGACATGGTCTCCATACAGTGTCCTCAGTTTGGAGTGACTTAACCCAAGTCTATGTTTTTGGAAGACACATGCCTTCAGCCTGTATTGGGTGCTGTTCCAGTACTGTATTAGTACATCATGACAACAGCTCTCTGAGGTGAGCATTCATGTTGCATATTATATAAATTGAAAGGAGTCCTTGAAAACCCTCCACCCACTCTTTGAGTGAAAGATCGGGCCATCTGCTCTTATTCAGATTAAAGCCGTGGAAACCCCATGGGGCAGCTCTAGTTCAACCTAGAGCAGTGGTTCTCAACCTGTGGGTCAAGACCCCTTTGGGGATTGAACTACCATTTGACAGCGGTTATCTCATCACAACAGTAGCAAAATTGTAGATATGAACTAGCTATAAAAATAATTTTATTGTTGGGGGGGTCACCACAACATGAGGAACTATATGAAAGAGTCTTGGCATTAGGAAGGTTGAGAACCACTGACCGAGAGGATCTCTATGAGTCAGATTTGATGCTAAGGCACTCAATTATAACATTATAAACTGGAATGGGTATTTCATTGTGCCCAAGTAAAGCGCCATGGTGGTGGAGGGGGTTACCTGCGGGGTTGGTAGTTTGAAACCAGTAGCTTCTCCTAGAAAAAAGAGAAGCTCAGGAAAAAGATGACTCCTTTTGCCCTAATAAAGATGAACAGTCTCAGAAACCCATAGGGGCATGGATTTGAATGGATTTGACAGCAGTGAATTATTACTGTTATTATTTTTTATGAGTTAAAGCAAGTTTTTCTTTGCAAGTATAAAACAAACAAGACTGGTCGTGGCTGAGAGACCCACTCCACACTCATCCAGGGCAGCTCTTCCCTGACCAGAAACGTTCCATATGGCTAGAAACCTACTATTCCCTCTCCCACCTTCTCTAGCACCTAGAAAAACATAAGGAGACATCCTAGAAAATGGCCCCAGAGTTGAAGCCTGCTCAACCATCAAGAAGAGGACAATCCAACAGGCTTTTTCTCAGAATCCCAGATCCAGAGTCATTTGATCCTGGGTAGAACCTGGAGGAGCAATGGCATTAATTGGATAGCAACGGGTAGGCTGGAGAAGAGCTGAAAGCCTTGGCAGACCTCCACCCACCAGACAGGACTGGTAGAGAATAAAGGGAAAGAAATGCATTGCTATCAGCTCACTGGGCTCATGGGGTGAGGGGTGAGGAGGGGGAGCGGGTGGGGGTGGGCTAAAGCAGACTGATGGAGAAAAGCATTGATAAAATGATAAGAACATGCTTTCCAATCAGTCAGCCTTAGGCTCAAATCTTAGATTCAAAGTTTACTGTACAATCCTAATGGAAGTATTTAAACCTCCAGAACTTCCTTTTTCATGCATAACCAATGGGATGAATACACCTTTGCAGGGGGTTCTCACAAGAGTTTGAGGGTGGGTGACAGACATGTAGACTCCAGGCAACCTCCCAGCCACCAGACCTAGTCCCTTTTCCTATGGGATTGCGAAGTCCCAGGTGACTTTGAGACTTTTTTTTAATGTTACTTCTTTGAAGTAAAAACATATAATTAATACTAATTATCTAGTCAAGTAAGTAATAAAATGTACTTGAAATCGATATATAAATAAAAACATCACAGCCAAATGTGGTTCTCTCCATGCAGAAGCTTCTTCAGTGAATTTGCTCAAGTATAGAGGCAAACTCCTGTGTAGAAGTGATGTCATCCATCTTGTCTGCGTTGTCGTGCAGACTCCAGAACTGTGTGTTCAGGGATCGGTGTCTTCCCGCCAGAGTTATGTAGGGCGCACCTCCCTTTCTTCCTCCTATTCACACACTGGCTGGGTGTGAGTGCACGGCTCTGAGTTGGCCTTGAACACTGCACAGTGTGCCCAGTGACACTTGAAAACATCAAGGGGCATATGAAAGCATCCACCGCCTCTCCAACCAGAAATACTTTTGGTTGGGCAAGTACCTTTCCTTGTGAGTCTCAGACTGACTCATACTTAGTGCTGCGGCCCACCCACCCTGGACTGAATCCTTTGTTTCCTATGTGATGCTCTTAGGCTTTCTCTTTTACCCTCAAACAAAGCCATCTTCTTTCTGACTGCTGTATCTCTCTGTACCTTTAGAGAGACATCTTTGTAGGGTGAGGGTAGAGTGGACAATCTATAGCTGGCGATGGCCAGGCCTCCCTCTGGTGTTTTCTCATCCAATATGATATTTGGCCTCTGACTTGCGTCCCATGGCACCCGTACCATATTCTTCTTGTCACCCAGTTCACATTGGTCAGCAACTTTGAGGAGCACGTCTCTCTCTTTACCACTCAGCTCTGAACTCCTTAAGAAGATGGTCCTTTCTTATCAGCCGTACCCGAAGCTTCACATTGAGCCTGCACTTCACATAAAATTAGGTATTTATGGACAAAATAAATATCTAATTTGAGAGGACTTAATCAGAACAAATCTGTCTTGGAAGAAGTGCAGTCATCATGCATGTTAGAACTGAAGACAGTAGCACTTGGATTTAGGTACTTGATACATGTCATCAGGTATGACCAGTCTCCTGGGAAAAGGACTTGATGCTTGGTGAGGCAGAGGGCCAGTGAGAAGAAGGAAGACCCTCAGTGAGGTGGGTTGACACAGGGGCTGCAACAATGGTCCAAACACAACAATTGTGAGGGCAGCTAGGCCCAGCAGGGTTCGTTCTGGTGAATCAAAGCCAGCTCCTTGGCCCCTAACAGAGGAGCCTAAGGATAGTAATACCAACTAGGAAATTATGAATGCATGGAATTAAAAAGTGTGTGGAAAAGTGATATTAAAGATAATGACATCTTCCCACGAATATTCTGAAGCCCTCTTGTATGATATCATTTTAGAAGTTCAAAGAGTTGGCTTCTTAAAAATAAATAATTTAAAATTAATCCATATCCTGCCTGAGTAATTGTCTTTTTCCTGTGAGTCTTTCTTTACAAGAAATCAGGAAAGGGACACAATTTAAAGTCAAATTCCAGATTACAAAGAGAGAAAGTCGAGATTCTTCTTAAATTTTAGGTCCAAGTGTGAATTATATCATTCCTTTTCTAATTTGCATACTCTCCAGTAAACATACAAATAAATAAATCAGGAAACTTATGAATGAATGGACTACAGTGTGAAAAGAAAGGCAAAATTTGTGGAGAGCCGGATTCAGAGGCCATTGTTTGCTCTGCAAACAATCCCTTCCGTCCCAGGGCTTTAGCAAAGACCACCAGACGCACAAAGAACACCTATCTCATGCTGGGACACACACAGCCTTTTCCTGTATAGGTTCCTGGCATTTATGTTTAGTTTATATTTTACCCTTTTGTATAAACTATATAGTTTGCTCTGTTTGTGTTACATTTTAGTTACTATACCTTTGTATCGTTTTATAGTGCTTACATATGTTGTAACCTTTAGTCCATCATATTGTAACTTTGTGATTGGTTGCTTTAAGTTGCCCCCGCTTCGCTCCTGTATACGCCCATTAGCATACTGGACCAAGTTGAGGACTACAGCCCCTTTTGCGCACATTTCTTCCCTTATCTGGCACTCAGCCAGGATTGCCCCCTGTTGACTCTACCTCATTAGCATAAGCTGTGACCTTTACTCCTCACCACTGGCTTTATATACCCTGAGTTTTGCCCTAATAAACGAGGCTTGATCAGAATCTTGTCTTGCCTCCATTCTTCGCGTCCCCTGCCCATCTTCGTCTTCCAGGCTCCGGACCCAGAGATCCATGTGTGAATGTCCCGCGGGCCGGGGCAAAATTTTAGATGATTAGTTATATTTGGCTGCTAAGTCATGATATTTTAAAACAATATCTTCTTTAATGTTGACTAATCTCTTTTCTTAGCACTTCCTGCCCCAGAATTTTCATACTATTTGAAATAAAGTTTGCTTCATAATTTTAATCTCATATATCAAACAGTTAACAAATGACAGGATGATGAGGAAAAGATTCCTTAAATAAAGAGTAGCAAACAAAGACAAAAAAACCAAGGAACAATTTGTAAACACAGTATGGTAGAAGTCATATTTATTGAAAAAAATCAGTATTTTTGCTATAAAATTTATAACAGGAATATTTACTGGATGTTCACTTTGATGCATAAACCTGAAATGTTACATACCAAGTACAAGACAGTAGCACTAGTTTTACCTTTATTTACATTTTATGAAAATTATTATGCAGCCCATGTTAAAAGAACTTATGATGGAGAATTGTTACATTAGAAAAATAATATTCTTGATAAAGCGTTCTCAAGGAGTCAAATCACATTTCTTTCTGCCTCTTCAATTAGGCAAAAGTCCCTGGAACAGCATATAACTTAATTTACAAAATACGATGTAACTCTTTAGACACATACTCAAGTTTTCTTTTGGTATGATTTTTCCCCCATCATTGTAAAATTGCTTTGTTGTTCTAAAACAGAAAGAGAAACTTTCAGGGAAATGTCAATGATTTCAGCTATACATTACATATACAACTCCATAACCTAGTGACAACCATTGCTACATCATCATCGACTGTAAATACTTGGCTGGGTGAGCTATCCTCCAATGTAGCGTATTTGAAGACGATGTCTGCCATCTGACTGTGGGATCACTGTTTGGTTTTTATAGGCAAACAGATCGGTCACAGTACGAAGCTTCGTCTGTCCTAAGGAACTGGTACACAATGACAATTCCACTCACGAGGGAACGCCACGGAGGGGCCTGGAGTCCGACGCTGAAGGCCCCCCGTGGCCCGCCCGCACCTCTTCTCAGCCGGCGCCGCCCTGCCCGCGGTCCAGGTGGGGTCGCGGAGGGAGGGTTGGTTGGTTGGGTTCGCTCTTCGCAGTTAGGGAGTTTTGATCCCTTCAAAGGCACACAACTTCCACCTTTTTTCCAGTGTTGCTCCGACCCCGGTGAATTCCTGCTTAAACATGCGTGGCAGCCTCAGCAGCAGCATTTCAATCTCGTTCGCTGATATCTGCCAGAGAGGAAAAGAGGTTGCTTTTGGTGGAGAGGGAGAAGGGAGGGCCGCGCTAACCACTGGCACTAACCACTGGCAGGACTTTGCTGTCCCTAAAAGAAGAGCTACAGCTGAAGGCTAGATGTGGCTCTCATGTGATTCTCATGAGGCAGTCACTGGCGGGGGGTGGGGTGGGGGTGTATCCTTTAGAGTCTACATTTTACACTGGCTTTAAGATGAACTTTTTAAAAGAGGTCAAACAGCCAAGAAGTCAAGCCAAGTGTTCATTTGATGTTTGATGCCAAAGTTTCCATACCTTTTCGGTATTCCATGAGACCTTTTCGGTATTCCTGGGTCTATGGGATAAAATGTCCATTGAACAGGAGCTGCTCTGAATGTCAAAAAGAATGCATCCTAATTGGGTGTGCATGGGCAGGCTTGGAATCTGAAAACACTTTACTGGAAGACCATGCTAGAAGACAGGGCAAACTCCTTGCAGCTTTATTTGTCAGATAATGTGGAATTCACATCCCCCTGACTGGGCCAAGCACGGGCCTGGGGATGTGTGAGCCTGGGATTCATAGGATCCATGAGTGACCCAATAGTCCCCATAATCTCAAGGAGGATTCTACCCTGCCCTCACATGAGGACAGTGAGTTTGACTTTGAGGTTGGTGAAGCAGGCACAGAGCTTGCTTTCTTAGTGCCAATTTCAGGGTGCGGGGAGGGGCACTTGTTTTCTTTTTGAAGAAAAAAAAAGATCCCCCAGATTTCTTTAAATAACCTGAAAATAGATTATCTGGGCTATACCCCAACCAGGCTGAACCAGAATCTCCAGTTTGTAAGCAACCACGAGTAGTTCTCATGGTCGAGTACATCTGGGTTACAAGTGAGCACTTAAGCCAACCAGGTGCAAAATTATCCAAGTCTCAAACACGACAAAGAATTGATTTGCTGTAACAACACTTTTTTAAAGGACGGAAAAGAAAGAACGCATGTGAGAGAGTGAGAAGGAATGAAAGGTGAGCAGGTATTTGCACACTCTTCTACTGCAGGGGGGATTTACAAGATTCTCTTGGTTTTCCTTCTGACTCACTGACTGTGGTTTAAGCCCAATGCCCATACCTTGACCTTGCCTCTAGTGCTGGTCCAAGTTGACAGACCTAGGCAGAGGGAAGCTCATTGTATTTCTGGCTGTTTCACTCTGTGTTCCTCCCTGCTCAGGCAGGGAAGGCACCAAATGAAGAGGAGCTATCTGAGGCCTAGGCTGGGTGGAAGCTGGAGAGTTAAGGCAGGCAGCCATCTGTCAGACTAGGTTTCCCTTCTGAGGGTCGGCTGCTTTCTAGCCCCTTGATAGCATGCAGCTCTCACTCCAAAGGGCACAGGATGGAGGAAGGAGCGAGAGGGAAGGGCAGGTGGGGACACAGGGTGAAAGAGAAAGTACAAAGATGGGAAAGAAGAGACACAGGTGTAAAACCAGAGGGAAACAAGGGACAGAAGAAGAGACAGGGGGGTGGGAAGAGAAGCCCATCAGAAAAGTGAGCAACCAGGGAAAGAAGGTGGGACTTAGGAAAGAAGGTGGGACTTAGGAGGGGAAGGACGTGAAGGAAGGGGGGAAGAGGAGGAGAAAGGTAGAAACATGGCAATGTCAGGAAAGAGCTACCAGAGGTCACTGGAAGACACAGGCCCTCAGAGTATTGCTCTTTTTAACTCCCATTTCACAAAATAGCTCTGCCGGTCACTGTCGCCCTTTATTGATTCTCAAAGGATTTCATCATGATTTCATATATATTATGGGATGGCCCCAGCTGGACATGTGAAGGACAAGTTGGTTCTTGAAGTTCTTTTGCCCTCTAACCAGTCTCTCCTTGTGGCTGGTGCCTATGTCCCTGGAAACGCCCAGTGTTGTGGGCCAACAGCGTCCTTTATGGAGATAAGTGGGGAGTATTGCTGCTTCTGCTGTCACTAGCTTTCCAGAGGCACTGTAATATCTAAAAACATATTCATTGCAGCCTGTCTAAGCCATGGAGAGCTCCCGCAATTGTTCATTAGCACCTTCTGACAGGTGGCTATTAGGAACACACCTGTCAGAATAGGCTGGGTATTACACAGGATTCCAGCAGGCACTCCTACCACCCCTACTCAGCACAGTCACTGCCCCCCCCCCCTTCCTGAAAGCCCTCCTGCGGTCTGGGGAGGAGCAGGAGACTATGGTGTAATTAAGACAGGATTTGTATCTCCTTGAAACTAGTGAGACATTCTTCGTTTCTATTTTCAGGGACAGCTTCTCTTTCAGGAAATGTCCATCTGCTCATCTCAGTGGAAACGTGTGCTGCTCAGGGGCAGCTGGGTGGAGGGCTCGCGGGGCTCAGGGCTAACGTGGGATCCAAGCATCCCTTAGAAACCTCGTCAAGGTTTCAAAGTGATAGGGCTAACCTTGAATGCCTGCCTACTGGTATTCAGGGGACCTCATTCAACTTAGCAGAAGGGACTTCTGGGAGCCATTTCTCCTTACCCCACCCCTTTTCTCCCTCGCCCTGGGTGAGTTGTCTGACTTTGTCATGTATTTCTGATATTAGAGTTGGTGGTTGAACAGAGACCGAGAAAGTTGTGCAACTGTCATCTCCAAGAGCAGATATATTTAACCAAAAGTGGCAGCCCCGTTTGGGGGACCTAAATACAATAGAGGTCCACCATATACCTGAGTGCCCCTCTCTCCTCCTACTCCTGCACCTGCTTGGGCCCCTAAGTGGCCTCTGGGAAATTCTAATCAGAAGAGCTCCATTCCTTACAGAGCAATTGCTGTACTGAGCCTGCTCTCCGGTACTCGTCGGCCCTGGGCAGAATCTAAATGTGATCTTACAGCTATTGTGGTACCGCTGGTACTGACCCATCACTGTCATGCTACCTGGCACTTCTTTCCCTCTACAGCCATCCTCACAGAGCCAGAAAGCAGATGTGCTGTGGAAACAGGACAGAACCCACTGCCTTCATGCAACATTACCCCACACTCTGTGGAGGCCTCCTAGCCCCCAGTTCACACTGCTCGACCAGAGGCAGGTGCCTTCGGCAGCCCCCCCTGCAGGCCCCAGCACCATGGGTAGCCGGCGGGGGTGCTGGGCAGCGGACGTGATCCCTGGTGGACACAGCATTTTGTCTTCTTCTTAGCGCCCTGAGGGGATGGGATTCCAGGATGGAGCAATAATTTGCTTTACAGATTAGAAAGTCTAAATATCTTTTTAGCCTCCTGGGGACAGAAAGAACATGTGGGCTGATTCCTGGCACCCACTGGTTTTAGAGAGAACACATTTTGAAGACATGTTTTGATTCTGGTGTGAGAAAAACCCCACCACTTTACTGGGCACTGCAGTCAGGACGTGGAGGCTTTGCTTGTGTGTGTGTGTGTGTGTGTGTGTGTGTATGTGTTCATGTGTGCACAGGTCATCAACCTCCACCAACAAAGTAAGAAGGCAGGCGGCCAAGAATTTCTGGGAGGATAACAAGCGGGTTCCTTGGCTATCACAACTCCTACTGAAAAATAACTGCTTCTCCACCAAGACTTTCTTCCCACTTGGGATCTCCAGAGGGAGGAAGCCATGTCAAACACACCAGGGGAGGGTCATTGCCGCAACAGAAGTCACTTCTTGAGAGCATGCAGCCGTCCACTGAATCCCCTGCAAAGGCAGTCCCTCTCCCAGGAAGAACACTGGTGAAGGCAGGAAACCCTGATGTGCTCTCAGGAGCACTGTCTAACCAGCCCGGTCTGTGTGAAGGGGGCCAGAGAGAAGACAATGGTATGGTCCTAATTTCAAACATCCCCTGCGCATCTTAATCTTTCTCTCACCTCATTTTGGTGTGCCCTCTTGCCGACTGTGTGAGAAGTCAAGGTCAGGTGATTTCCCTCAGAAAGGATGTTCTAGACGCATTTACAGGGTTGCTCAAACCTGGGACCTGACAAGGTTACTTGAGCCAAAATATGATGTAGTACTTTCATCCACTGAGAACTCAGAATGACTTTTCTGTGAGTTTTTAGACTCTGAGTATTAACTGCTGGCTCAGGGCCTGGCTGCTCTAAATTCCACACTCTGCTGGGTACTGTGGAAGCTTTGTTTGTTTCCATGATCCTTCTGTGAGAAAACACAGCCTTGTTCCTTTGGGGCAGGGCTGGTTTCTCTGGCCTGCTATCTGTCCACCACTTCTCCAGGCCTTCCTGGCTAATGGCATCCATGAAATTCAACCAGAAACCCACCTCCACCTCCTGCACCATCACCACCACCTCCACCACCACCACCACCACCTCCAACACCTCCACCTCTAACACCTTCACCACCACCACCACCACCACCACCACCACCACCACCACCACCACCACCTCCACCTCCACCTCCACCACCACCACCACCACCACCACCACCATCACCACCACCTCCTCTGACATACAAATGTGTGTTCCTTCTTCTCTGGGACACACAGACTGCAATGGACTAGGAGCATAGCTAATCTGCAGATGAGGGGAACCCAGCCTCAGAGGAAGAAGGAGACACTTTGGGTGTGGACGGTGAAAAGTTCCTTTCTTTTCTTCATTTAGAGACCATGGTTCAAAGGTGGCCATCAATATCATTTTCTTGGGGAATATATCAGAACTTGAGGTTACACAATGTACTTCTTCCCCTGTTGTGTAGAGTCCTCTTCGTATACTCCTGTGAGAGTGTGCTCTAAGCATAAGATCCCATTAGCCATTCTGACCTGATTTCTCCTTTGTTTGGGCAATCTTCCAGGCCAACCTGCAATTTTCAATCCTTCCTAAGCTTTTGAAAGTTATTTGGCATCGGTGGGAAGTCACTGCCATTAGGTAGTGGACGCTCTGTCTATGGAGGCAAAGGCAAGTGGAAAGGAGACAAGTGCCTGCTGAAAGCAGAGGACCTCCAAGGGGCAGGGTGGAGCACTCACCCCCTGTGCCGGTGCAGCTCCGGCCCAGCCCTGCTGACTGCTGGCAGTGTCAGCACCCAAAGTTTGGGGGGGGGCAGAGGAGAGGGGGACAGGAAGGAGCCGAGCTCGAGAGCCCGAGAGAGATGCGCTTTACCTTGGAGTCCAGCTGCTGCATGTACGACCACAGGTATTCTATATTGGCTCCAAAAGGGTGAACATGAAGGAACGTCGATATGATGCCTGAATTAAAAAGAGACATGTTGGGAGTTACTGAAAGGCACCTCAGAGCTTCAGGCAAATGATGTAATTGAAGCCTAATGACTCTTCTCTCATCAGGCCTGGCTGGTTTTCATGCTGCTCAACCGACCTTACCAAACCCAACCCAGTGCTGTTGAATCTATTCTGGTTCCGAGTGACCCTATAGGACAGAAGAGACCTGCTCCATAGGGTTTGTGAGACTATATGTAAATCTTCATGGGAAGATTGCTTTGACCTCACCTTTCTCCCACAGAAAGGCAGCGGGGTTTGAACCAATAAACCTCAGAGCGCAGCGTCTTCTGAAGACAGTCATAGCAGTGTGACCGACACCCGACTTTTATCTCCTGGAATTGAGAGTCGTTAGCAGAGCCAGATTCCAAGGTAATGCCTAGATGGATGAAGCAATTTCTAAACAAAGACTCCTGAAAGGATTCTGCCTGCCAATTTTACGCTTGGTTTGCCAATACAAAGCCGTAGTTATTGGAAGGACACAATGATCTCTTTTCTTTCCCTCTGTGGATTGAGCAGTGTGAAGGTGGCTCACAGCGACCTTAGAGGCCCATTCTGGCTGCTGGTTGCGGGAGACCTTTCGGCAGCAACTAGCTCACTTTCGCCATCTCTGCGCCAGAATTCATGCGATCCTTTGAAGAAGTTTGGGGACGAATGGCTTGGCTGGAGTTTGGGGCTCAATCAGAAGGCTTCCCCCTTGTGGAAATCAACACTCAGCACTGATTGTGGGTGTCAGGGCTCCTGGAAACAGCAGCGCCTTCCTCCCTTCTGTGCTCCCGTCTCCAGGATGGAAGTAGGGACCTAGAGTAGGAGGAACTAGAGTATGCCAACCCCGTGGGCCATGAGCTGCTGTTTGGGAGGGTGTCCTACTCTGCCTGAAACCCAGAGTGCCTTCTGGAATAGGGTTGGGAATGAATGAAACGAGTGGACCATGAGGCCCCACATTCTGGTTCCTGTGAGGGGAAGACCCCACAGGGGAGGAGGTACAGTCAGGAAGTACCCTGAAAGCTTGGAGTGACCATGGATTGGGCACTATCCCATGCCTCTCCACTCTCCTGGGTGATGCCTGGGACGCACTGTGACTAGTGTCCATTTCAGTAAACTCCCCCAGTCTGTCCACAGGCCGGGGCGAGAGAGTCAGAGGGCCCAGGAAAGCAGCTCCCCAGGGCTTGTCCTCACAGACGCCTTTATGAAGTTTTTATTGGTTTATGGTAGACAGAGGAAGATGGAAGCAATTTTATTATATTTCTCCATAAAGCCCATGTTTCAAGATTGACCTGTTTTTCTGGAGACATAAAGAACTACCGTTTTATTCTGTGATTATGTCCTGTCTGCTGCTGCTGAAATGCACTATCTTTTCATGAGCTAACAGTGACTGGGGACAATGATGGCGGCAGTGGTCAGAGCTTTCAGTAGCCAAATGGCCATGCTAAGTGGAGCCGGGCTGTCCTCTCCCCAACTCTCTCTCTCTCTCTCTCTCTCTCTCTCTCTCTCTCTCTCACACACACACACACACACACACACACACACACACACACACACACTTTGTTTGTTTAAGTTGTAAATGTTATAGACCTGGCACCTATGGCCCTGTGGATAGACTCTGACATCTGGTACCATACCAAGTCACTTCACTGGTTGGGGTGAACACAAGTCAGCCCTGGAGCGGAGCAATTTACCTAGAGGGAAGTCAGAGGAGTAACAGGGAGCAAAAGGCCCCTTGATTTGCATGTGTAAGCGGGCAGGGGTGGAAGGAAACTGATGGATAAGGCGCTTCCAGTTTCAGGAAGGGAAAGGGGGTTACCTCACAGGGAATCACCAGCGAACAGCGCGCTGACTCCTGGGACTGCCCACAATGAGGACAGGCGACAGAGGAGGAACAATCACGGGGTTTTATGAGGAGGGAGAGCTTTAGGGCGAGGTTTCATCCTTTCCTCCCCTGCCCTCCCACACAGGAAGGTGAGGGGATGCTCCAGGGAGTGACTCCGAGGATCAGAGGGGCCCAGCAAGGCCAGGAGACTAGCATACCTTTCCTATGCAGGCTGGATGTTGCATATCAGTCAAAGACACCGAGCCAGGCATACGGAAAAGGAGGCACCAGTGCTGCGGGCCAGCCCTGGGGGGTGTTAAGGATCTCAGAAGCAGATGGGTTTGGGCAGTCTTATGGGTGGACTACTCCAAGGGTCCCAGCAGGGAAAAAAATACTACTTTTCATATGGATATTCCAGGGGCTAACGACTCTTTAATGTCTCTTGGAGACATTGTTGTATGCAGATGCTGTTGAGTTGGCCCTCTGGGTGATCCCATGCACAAGAGAACCAAGCACTGCCGGGTTCTGCCCCTTCCCCATGACAGGCTCTAGATCACCCACTTTGATCCCTAGGGTTTTCAGTAGGCGAGTGTGTTTTGGAAAGACGGTGCTAGACCTTCTTCCTGGTTCATTTCCGTCAGGAAGGGCTACTAAATCTGCTCAGAATCAGAAAACAGATAACCCTCAGCCCCATCTCTAAAAGCCGGTGGAATATGAGAATTGACATGCCTTCATGAGGATGAGTCAGAGGAAGATGTGGGGAGGAGGTTGGTACTTCCTGGTCTATGGCATGAGCTGGCAGGGCAGGATGTTCAGACATACCTCCAGGGGCTGCTGGGGTGGGCACACATACTGTGTCCTCCACTGATGTTGCCCTTTAGCAGCCACCCCCACCCCCCTCCAGCCTGTTCTGGACCCCAGAGCACTCTGCCTTTAGTCTTAGAATATTCTGAGTCAATATGAGGAACACAGTATATTTATAATAAATGTATAATGAATAGTCTTAAAAGCAGAGAATGGCAAGCAAACATGTTTAAAAATTACCCACCATCTTCTTCCCTTTCTTGTTTCACTACTCTCATTGGTCCTGAGGGGTTTCTCTCTCCAGGATCCCCTGTGTTTGCAGCTCTAACCTGTACAAGTGTACATGCTCTGGTCTAGCTGGGTTTGTAGGCAGAATTGGGGTCATAATAGTGGGAGCATGAAGGAAGCATTACAGAACTAGAGGAAAGTTGTATGTGTCACCTCCCTGCAACTATACTGTATGCTATATGCACCCTTCTGTAAGGGGATGTCCAATTGTCTGCAACGGGGTTTTGGGTCTCTACTTTGTGCTCCCCAATTCACATTGGTATTCTCTATTCTGGGTCTTTAATGCCTTATACCTAATCCCATTGACACCTCATAGTCACTCAGGCAAGCATGCTTTCTTCCACGTGAACTTTGTTGCTTCTCAGCTAGATGGCTGCTTGTTGTCTTCAAGGTTTTAAGACCCAAACTCTAAATATTTTGATAGCTGGGCATCTTTCTTCACTACATTTGCACCTGCTTTGTCTTCAGCAATCATGTTGGGAAGGTGAGCATCACAGAATGCCAGCTTTCAGAACAAAGTGTTCTTGCATTGAGGGAATACTTGATTAGAGGCCCAATGTCCATCTGTTGTCTTAATACTTAACATATAATTATATGTATATATATCTATTTTTCTATAATTATATGTAAATATATTTACATTTGTACATGCCTGTATTTAGACCTCTGATGAAAGGGTTAAGTAAAACCCCTAACCATTTCAATGAGAACTAATCAGTGACTTTGATACTCTTTTTTTTTTGAGGGGGGGGGGAGCATCCCTGCCCTCTGGTGGGAGTGGGAGGCCCAGTCTTGCTCCTGGAAAGCTGCTGTTGAATTTGAACCCCAAGTCAGTGGACTGAAGTCCCACACTCAACCACTATACCACTAGGGCTCAGCCCGCTCTGAAACTCTTTCACAAACCAGGTACTATGAGGCCATTGCTCACTGCTAACTTCTCTCACCCCATCTTGGGTGGAAGCTGAGCCACCTGGAGGTTTGGGGTGTAAAAACATGTTACTGTAATTATTGTGACCATGAAACAAAGAAGGATGAATGCTCATGTGCTCCTGGCATTAATTTCTGTCTACCTTTAAAAGATTAGGATGTTCACATGCATTTGAGTGGCTGTCCTTATGAGTTTATTCAGAACTATTTCTGAGTAGTGGTAATGATATTGACAGGTAGCTGTCACATAATGTCTAGTAACTACCAATAGGTACATTTAAGACCAAGTTAGAGTTAAATAAAGTTTCCTAAGCTTCTCCTGAGGGAAAACTGGTGGCACAGTGGGCCACACACTGGGCTAACCACAAATCAGCAGTTCAAAGGCCTAATCATTCTGCAGGAGAAAGATGAAGCTGTCTCCTGTGAAGATTTTTTTGTTTTGTTTTGTTTTTCTTTCTTTTCTTTCTTTTCTTTTTTTTTTTTTGGTGGCATCACTGCCTTGGTGGGAGTAGGAAGCCCAGTCTTGCTCCTGGAGAGCTGCTACTGGATTCTAACCGCTAACCCTGTGGGCCGCAGTCCTGCACACAACCACAAGGCCACCAGGGCTCAGACTTCTGTAAATATTTACATGTCCAGAAACCCTAGGCAACAGCTTGAGAGTACTGTCCCTTTTAGGGCTGCTGTCACTCAGACTTGACTCATGGCGGTTGGTCTGGTTTCATAAACTTCTCCCATGGGTGACAACAGAGTTACTCAGTACGGGCAAAGACATATCAGAAATGAAATGCCCTAGTCATAACCCCTGGGTGCATGCCTTGTACACTCCCACTGTGCCTCCACTCCTTCTGGATGCATCTCAGAAGCATCAGTCCCACCACCTGAGGAAATGCAGCATCCAGGCCCTGTTTTCAGGGGAGTTTACCACATAAACTGTCAAAGACTCTTTGTAGCCACTTCAACAGGGCTGCAGTGTTCTCTGGGAATGGGAAAAGGACAGCTGCAGCTCACAATCTAAAGAACAGTGTGACATTCCCAGAAACCCCCGACTGCTGATGGTCCTGAGGGGGAATTACAGACTTCATAAAGGGCAGGGAGGGAGCCGTTGCTGATTGGCAAAGAGATAGACTCAAGTGGTTTGGAATGTTTCAAGGGAGAAGAAGAGAGTGTGAGTTTTATGCAACTGGGGTTTCACCAATGGAATATACAACGAGGAGCAGCTAATGTTCAACACCTAAGAAAGGAGAAAGAAAGGAGGTTGTCTTGGGCACGTACTTCTCTGATCATAGAAATGAAAGTTTTCCACAATTAAGTCATCCACAAGTGGATGGCTTCAGCAAGAGGATTTTCTTTTCTCCTACTTTGGGAGGACAGAAGTTTGAAGTTTAGTCGGGCTTTGTTTCTCACTTGTCTGTCAGCCTCCTGGCATCTGACCTTCTGGTCCTGGGCAGTCTTAATGTGGTGGTGGGCATCGGGCTTCTCCCATGACAATTTTTTTCCTCTTTTCCTCTCTCATAATATAATAGGGACTTTACTCAGAGAAGACCACAAGGCGGAAGTAAGAGTTCTGTTTGGATTTTATGATATTTGAGATGATCATTATTATCAAAATGAAAATATTGAGTGACCTTTGGAGAAAGTAAAATTTAGAAGTCAATGACAACAAAAAGGAATGTGAACTCAGAGTGTTCCTTGGGATTATCCAGATCCTGAATGCCTTCCCCCCCCCCAAGACAATTTTTGTTGGAAACTCAACAAATGACTCTGAGAGAGAATGACCCATAAGAAAGCGTGGTTGGGGTGTGGTTATCTAAGACACAACTTGCAGGCTTTTCCCATCTGGAGCAAAGGAGAATGAAGACAAACAGAGATCAGGGAAGCTGACGCCCATGAGAAATCATGGCTCACACGAGTGGCAGCCTCTTTTCTCCTAAGTCCAGAAGAACTAACTGGTGCCCCTACTGCCACTCCCGACTGCGCTGACCAGGAACATATACTAGGTCCCAGGCAGAATGGGAAGAGAGTGTTGTTCAAAACTTAGATTCATTCAGAAGATCAGGCATATTGGACTTGTAGGAGGATGTTCCCAGATGATTGTTCTAAGAAACTCCTTTAAGATAACTGGAATCACTCGGGATTGGGGGTGGGGGGTGGTGGTTATCTCTCTGCCAAGTAAGAGATAGGCCTGTAAAATGAACAATAATAGCCATGAGGCATTGCACCTTGGTAGCGTCAACAATGAGAAGCTAAGTGGGCAACATTTGCCCAAAAGCAAAGAGAAAGGAAGGAGGGACTTGGACCTGGAGGGGTGGCAGTGAGGATGGCAGGGGGAACTGGAACTACTGACGCAGCCTGGCCCCACGCTGCATACTCCGTGTGTGAACTGTTGAAGAACAAACTAACTGTCTGTGTGTACTTTCATCTGAAACACAGTTTTTAAGAAGACAAGATCACTAAGACTGGTGTCATGACAGCCAGACAAGGAAGCAAGGAAGCATTTCTAGAAGGCATGAGTGGCAAGCTGTGTAAGGTGCAGGTGGCAGACGAGGGAACTGAGGAACTGGCAATGTGAGATTCTCTTGCTATATAGAATTGAACAGTCCCAAAGACGATACAAGCTAGACCGGGAGTGGCCAAAGAGAAGTGGGAGGAATGGAAATGGAGACCATGAGTTTAGGCAATGCTTTGAAGACGTGACAACGCTTTTCTTTGGAAAAGAAGCAGGGAAATGGGCTGTTGGTTGAAAACACCCACAAGGTCATGGCAGGTTTTTCCTTCCTCTGGAAGGTATAAAATGATAAAGTTCATATCTACACCTGGAAGTGAATGCTTTTCTATTCACATAGATGCTCTCTGGTGACAGAGGCAGTGCAACCTTTATAACAGGTTCTGAGTGGTTCTCAACCTGTCCTAGGCTGCAACCCTTTCATACAGTTCCTCATGTTGTGAGCCTTCCACCCCCCACACTGCATTTTGGTTGCTACTTCATAGATGTAATTTTGCTACTGCTTTGAATCAGGCAGCCCCAGTGAAATGGACGTTCAACCCCCAAAGGGGTCACAACCCATAGGTTGATAACAGCTGCTCTAGAGATTACAAGGTATTGAGTTGAAAGAAACCTTGCAATTTTGCTTTAACTAGTGTGAGGAATTAGGTCCGTATACGGACCATAGAGGATTTCCCCTCAATTATCCAGAGTAGCAAATTCTTCAAACCACAAATACTCCCATGAGTCTCTCTGTCAAGGTTGCTTTGAAAAGTACTAGGTTCTGTGGTTTGTCACATGGCTAGTTAATGCCATGCTCATCTTCTTGTTCGGTGAACTCCTGTTTGAGAAACGCTGCTGGTGACCCGATGAGAGAAATCTATCAATCTGTACATCAGTTTGGCCTGTGTATTATTCTCTCCGAGTCGAATCTCTAAGTTGAATGAGAAATGGAATCCTACTGGCGGATACTCCATTTCCTCAGATTGCCTGGAGTTTTCATGCCAAACTCTCTACATCAAGAGAGTTGCTTTTCCTATACCTGCCTATTGACAGTCTCCCAGGAAACTGCCTGCAAACTTATCAATTTACTCACTGGGGTGGAGGGACCTCTAGGAAGCTTAACTCTGTTGATGAAGCTGTTCCTCTAGACATGACCATATCTTGCCGGGTACCACCAGGGGTTTAACCACAGCTAGTCTGAAAAACTCTTGCTTCATGTTGCACCCCATGGGCTCCATGGATATTTTGCTGCAGAGACGGACAGAAGGGAGGCTGTGAAATCTGGGTTTCACTCTAACCTACTGGGGGGCAGTGGGCTGTGGGCAGCTGCACAATGATGAAACATTTATGGGAAGAGGCAGTGGCAGGCCAGACAATGATTGTGTGGTGAATGACACTCATCTAATACTTGTGGTCTGGGCTGATGCTTCTCAATGCCTGGGGATTCTATAAAGTCTTAAACAGTTTGATCACTTATTTCGTGAGAACAATACCTGATTCTGGAGGTATGCATGCTTGCTACAGACACCTTAGTGACATGTGATTATGACTTGGACCACTATCCACAAGGCTGGCAGTTCAAAGCCACCAGTTACTCCCCAGAGGAAAGACCAAGGGTTTCTACTCTCATAAAGGGTTAGAGTCTTAGAAAACCACGGGGGCAGTTCTACACTGTCCTATAGGGTCGCCACGAGTCGAAATCCACTCAAGGGCAGTGAGTTTATAATTTGGGGTATGATTAGTTATTGGTATTTTGAAAAATATCTATTATTTTTCAACTAAAGTGTGTTTTCAGTCTTTTACATGCTTCCTTTTACTTGAATTATCATGGAAAATTCTCTTATATAGTTGGGAAAACCCTGTGAATCCTTTAGGACTGAGTTTGACTGTCCTTTCTTTTGACAAGGGAATGAATACGTAGCATAAGTAGCATCTTATGTGAGTTTCTAATGTCAGTAGAAATAACTTTTTATTGTGATTAACTGTTTTCTTTGTGGACATTTGGATTGACACAATAGTAGCAACAAGGCTGTCAAACTTCCACAATCAGAAGGACAAAACAGGACAAGGCAATGTTTTATTCTGTTACATTTAACTGTGAGTTGTGGTCCACTATATGGCAACTAATAAAAATGGACTCCTTCACCATGGGGAGACACAGACCTCGGGAGGCAACTGGCCAGCATTTCTCCAGATGTGGTCCCAGAAGTGCCCATCCTGTCTGCTTCCTCTGGGAGCTTAGTGTTAAAGTGAACAGAATCTCTGTGTGAGGAGTCATACAGTCTAGCTTTCAAATAAGCTGCCCCGGTGATTCCTTCCTCCAGGGAGGGCTGGTAATTCTTATAGTAGGCCCTTGACAAATGCTTGTTGATTTATTGGTTTGGACATTTGTGCCTTGGAAACAAGTTTTAGGTTAATGATTCATTGTTTATAGTCCACCGCTTTTGAGGAGGAACAATCTCCCCAGATTAGTTCCTCAGGTGCTGCCTAAACATGGCCTCAGCTCTCTTCCCTGAAAGCACCAAGCAGCCACCACTTGGCCTTCTTACAACCCACTGCTCTTCTTCCCATGATCGGTGCCTCTGGGAGGACATCCCATCATGAGAACAGCTGTATGCCTTCATGTGAGATGGGGGCAGGGATAGGCATGCTGCTGGGGAAAGGCTCCCAGCAACGATTCATCATGATTTACTGAGAAGTCAGAATGACCATTGGAAGAATGACATTGGCTGGATCCTTAAGAGGTGTTTTGTTTTGTTTTATATATAAGAACAGTTCTCAGGAGACCAGAGAATGCTTGAGGAAGAGTAACTTTGTATATATACAATGCTGTTTTGACATTGTTGACTGAAGCTGGATGGGATTTATGTTGATGACCAGCATTGGATGGTGCCAGTCTGGAACCAGAAATCTAGTTTTTAAATGATAGCATTTTAAAAACCATGAGATGATGGAATGATATTGACACAGCATTATACTGGTAACATCTTTGTAGACTCTTAATCTGTCAGTACAAACATTCTCCTTTAGCACAGTGCCTCAACTGAGCAATGACTCATGGATCCCACATAACTTGTCCATGTGACAAATCCAACATGTGGGCCATCTGTGAAAGAACTAGGTTCTGCCGTGGAGGGTTCTGCGGACCCAACCCCAATCCCAACTATGTGTACAGCCGACTCTCTACCCAGGGGAGTTTGCTTTGGAGGTCAGCACTGAAACTGTAGCTTGGGGAGTGAGATGTACCTGATCAGAGCACACGAGAACAAATGAAGAAGGAGGAAGAGAGAATGGAGTGCATCCTGGCCCACAATGCCTTGAGGAGGCTATTCCCACTCAGAATAGCCAATGCACAGAGAGGACCATATGGCCTGCCCCACTATGAATCATGGCATCCCTCACTGACACAAGGTCCTATCGGGACATCAGTGGAGAAACCGGGTCAGGATTGTACCCTGTCTGATCCAACCACGTCATGGTAAAACACTAATGGTGTGAATATACTTTGAGGCCAGGATGTGGCACCCCATCAGATTCAACTGGGGGATACTCCTGGAGGTCAGCAAATAGACCTTGAACTATTTACAGGTTGTTATTTTAATATTTTAATTTTTTTACTTATATATATTTTGGACATGTTTTTTTATTTTTTGAATTATTATTATTTTTATTTATTTTTTGCATCACTGCCCTCTGGTGGTGGGAGTAGGAGACCCAGCCTGTGCTCCCATAGAGCTGCTGCGGGAATTGAACCTCCATCCTGTGGGATGCGGTACTGTGCACAACCACTATGCAACCGGGGCTCAACCCAGACATGTTTTTTTTTTTTATTGTTGTTATCATTGTTTTATTTTCTTTGGTTGTTTCATCTTAGGATGTCTGATTTTTTTCTAGTACATATTGTTATCTCTGCAGGTCTATCTAGATAAGATAGGCTGGATGAACAGTCTGGAGGAGAAAATAACGGGACTGCTGGTTGCAGGGGGGACATGGGAGATGGGGAGGAGGGGAAGGAGGTGGTGCTGACCGGCCCAAGGATGAGGGAACAACAAGTGATTCAAAGTCAGTGACACGGTGGGTCTGAGAGGTCCGATAGGGATTGAGCAAGAGTAATACAACAGAGGGAAAATAGTGAAACCCTAAAGGAGGCTGAGCATGATAGTGGGACAAGAGGAAAATAAAAGACAATAGAGGGAAAGGACTGGG
Organism: Nesogale talazaci; assembly: GCA_004026705.1. Taxonomy (NCBI): domain Eukaryota; kingdom Metazoa; phylum Chordata; class Mammalia; order Afrosoricida; family Tenrecidae; genus Nesogale; species Nesogale talazaci. Next base: position 109,997 of record PVJH01002052.1, on the reverse strand, counting down.
GGGATGAAAGACATTTATAGTGGTCTAAATACAGGTATGTACAGAGGTGAATATATTTATATATTATAATGGGGAAATGATCTACGTGCATATACTTATAGTGTTAGTATTAAGGCAGCAGATGGGCATTGGACCTCCATTCAAGTACTTCCTCAATGTAAGCATACTTTGTTCTATTAAACTGGCATTCCATGATGCTTACCTTTCAGACATGATCCCTGAAGACACATGTGCATAAGCAAAAGTGGTGAAAAGAGCTGATGGTCCCAGCTATCGAAAGATATAGCTTCTGGGGTCTTAAAAGCTTGAAAGTAAACAAGCAGCCATCTAGCTCAGAAGCAACAAAGCCCACATGGAAGAAACACACCAGCTTGTGTGACCACGAGGTGTCAAAAGGATCAGTAAATCAGACTTCAAAAACTAAATCATATCATTGTGTGCCTACCTTCTGATATGATCGCTGACAACAAGTGTGTGCATAAGCAAATGTGGTGAAGTAAGTTGATGGTGCTGGGTTAGCAAAAGATAGTTTGGGGTCTTAAAGGCTTGAAAGTAAACAAGCGGCTATCTAGTTCAGAAGAAACAAAGCCCACATGGAACAATCACTGTCGAAGGAATCAGGTATCAGGCATCAAAGAACTAAAAATTATATCATTATAAATGAGGGGGAGTGCAGATTGGGGACCCAAAGTCTTTCAATAGGTAAAGCGACAAACCCTTACAGAGGGGTTGTAGGGAGGAGACGAGCCAGTCAATGTACAGGGTAGCAATAATGAAATATGCAATTTTACTCTAGTTCTTAAATGCTTCCTCCCACCCGCTATCATGGTTCCAATTCTACCTTAAATCTAGCTAAACCAAGGGATGTACACTGGAGCCAGAAACAGGGGAAATTGAGGACAAATGATCCTATCAGGACCAGGGTTGAGAGTGTTGATGTCAGGAGGGTGGAGGAAAGGCGGAGAAGAAAGGGGGAGCCTATTGTAGGGATCTACATATGACCTCCTCTCTGGGGTACAGACAATGGGGAAGTGGGTAAAGGGATACAATGGACAGTGTACAATAACAACATAATGACAACTTGTAAATTGTTAAGGGTTCATGAGGGAGGGGAGTGAGGTGGGAGGGGAAATATGGGGAGCTGGTACCAGGGGTCTAGGTAGAAGGAGGATTTTTGAGAATGATGATGGCAACCAATGTGCAAATGTGGTCTGCATACAATTGACATATGTATTAATCATTATAGGAGCTTTATGAGCCCCCAATAAAATGATACACACACACACACGCACTAGGTTCTGTCAGACTGGATATTGTTAAGCTGACTTAACCTGTGATTACTATAGGTTGTAAGACTTAAAACGCTTGTGTGTAATTCTCAATGGAAACTGAGTTTTTCAGTCTTCCATTATAGATTATCTGCCAACCAATCTCCACAAGGCATGTTAAGTTTCAGGGAATGCTGACAATCAGCTATTCAGAATATCTAAATGATCAAACTCAATAAGCAGGAAAGGGCCTTTGAAGGTAGTCTTGGGCACTATTGTGCTTTGTAGAATTCTTTTGGGAAAAAATACTCTGACTACAAAACAAACCCCTTTCACAGATGGACTTGGGTGGGACGGTCACACCTGGAGTAATGCTTTAATTAAGAAGACTAAAATATGGGGGACAGTGAAGAGATAAAGAGAAGGCAAAAATTAAGCCCCTCGGTTTATTTATTTATTTATTTTTAGTTTGGGGGCATCACTGCCCTCAGGTGGTGGGAGTAGGAGGCCCAGCCTTTGCTCCTGTGGAGCTGTAATTGAACCTCCATCCCAGTGGGCCGCAGTCCCGCGCACAACCACTACGCCACCGGGGCTCCGCACTCCCTCGGTTTACTTTTTATTAGAAAAAAAACCAAACACAATCTCAAGCCGCCCTTTTTTCTAAACAGTCCACTACATTGTTTCAAAAATGAATGTCACATCCCTGTCTCTCTCACTCATCTCTGTAATCCCAAGGCTGATAAAGGTCCAGTCGCTCAATCAGCCATGGGGAAAGTCATGGACAATGTGTGTGGGGCTCTGCCAGGTTTGCGGGGAAGGTCTTTCTCATCAATATTTTTCTTGCTAACACACTCAAATTACGCAATTCCATCATTTTATTTTCTAATACAGACAGCCTCAGCTGAAGTGACATGTTTTAAATATAACCCTCCAGTGCTGAGCCCCAGTGATGTAGTGGTTGAGTGTGGGACTGCGGCCCACAGGGCTGTCGGTTCAAATGCAGCAGCAGCTCTCCAGAGCAAGGCTATGCCTCCTACTCCCACCAGAGCGCAGTGATGCTCCCCCCCAATACATAACCCTCTTATCTACTTTCATTAATCTACAGAATGTAAAACATATCTAGTACTTTCTATATTTGGAGGTAGCTGGTAAGGAAAAATATGTGTATATTATGTGTGTTTTCTAATCATATAGAAACACATGTGTATGTGTGTTTGTAATATACATACATATGACGGGGCATTCACAAAGTTCATGAAAGGATGGAGTGCAGGGAGAATGGAAGGAAAATACACATACACATATATAACATTGTGACCATTTAGACGCCACGGTAAATGAACTCTCTTCTCTAAGAATTACATAAAAGGGGCTAAAATCTGTATTGAGAGGAATGGAGTAAGGAAAGTGGTGAACATCTCTGTGTTTTGTTTCCCCCCTCAAATCTTCAAGTGATCTGTACTATTCAAACTTAAACAAAGAGGGGAAGTTTTCTGCAGATGATTATGGGCTTTGTTCATACCCCAAGAGCCTTCATGGTAAAATCACACCTTTGTCACTGTGAGGGAAAGAAAAACAGTTGTCAGAGTTTGACACATTTTCCAATAGGAGAATAAACCAGTTGCCAACTCCATACGGGTTCGTTTTGGGTTGCTGGAACTGATAGCACATCAGCATGTCTTATGAGACTTGTGCATGGCATGTTATTACAGCTGTATATCATCAGAGAGAAAAAAATAATTGGTTTTCCTTAGAGTATCTCTAAGTTGATGTCATATTCAATAACCCTGTAGTTGAAAAATCTATATATGATGGATGAAGTTTGGACTATCTTTTGAATTTAATCCCTTCTGTGCCAGCTTCTGAAGGCTCTGGTGAACCTGTCATCTTGAGGGGGGTGCTGGCACCGCTCAGAATATGCAACCAGTAGCTCCTTCTGCCAGATAATAAACTCCGGGGACAAACAATTCGTCTAACAGTAACAATGGCCTTGTGCTTCATGAAGGAGCTGGTTTTAACTTGGACCCTAACTCTGCAAGAAACTGCAACCCGGTGCTGTGTACTCAGAGCGAGGCGATGGTTTCCCTTCTACTGGGTTTGAAACTCTCGAGATGAAGACAGCAGCCTCATGTGTGGGCTGCGGGGCACATCACCATCCTGAGAGTTCTCCTTTGAGTGAATATAGCAGTCTATGTCTGGATAGTCTGATGAAGACCATAAAAAGAACATGTGGAGCTCTGTCTCTGATACAGACACAAAGCCAACCTGGATGTATTTTGTGGGGGTGGTGACGTGTTTTGAGGGTACTCGTAACTGTCTTCCTTCTCTCTTCTTTCATTTCGCTTGGAAAGGGCAGCTGGATTAGGTGACCTGCATCTCCCTAGCAAGGGTTCTTGGACGCTCTCACATCAGCAGCATGAGAGTCTGGCCCTCACCTCAGAATTGGAATCCACTGGTTGTGCAAATTGTTAATCCTTCAGCTGCTCACCGGACGGCACTTGGGAGGAACTAGTAATCTAGAACATCAGCCACTGAAAATCTGTTGGTGCTCAGATCTACTCTGAAGCACAGGGCTCACCATGAGTTTGGGATCAACTCATTGGCCGCTGGTTTAAGGGGTTAGAGATTAAACTGAGGTTCAGTGCTGCTTTGGGCCCCTAGGACTTGTCCTGGTTTGGGATGTTAAAACAGGGCTCAACATGGGCGCAGGCTGAAAGTGGCTTTTCCAGATTTCAAATTTGGATTTATGAGATGCAAGCAAGGGATTCTTGATTTTGTAGTGGGTAAAGCGCTAGCTAGACTGACAACTGACAGTCCATTCAAACCTACCAGCTGCTCTGTGGGAGCTGTTTCCGTCTGCTTCCACAGAGGTTTACAGCCTGAGAAACCTGCGTGGAAGTCCTGTTCTGTCCTTTAGGTTCACTGTGTATGGGAACAGACTCCACAGCAATGCGCTTAATATGTGAGATGCAAATTAGTCTTTCTTTTGAACTCTGTTTTTTGTCAGACAATCAACTCAAACAAGGTCAAAGAAGAGTAAAACCCTCATTAGTTGGCAGTCCTCTAATTCAAAATACATGCAATAACCTGGACAAAGTCAACCTCACCTCTGAGCAGAAGGGAAAGCTTGTTCACAAGTCTAACATGGATTACAGGGATATTACTTAAGCAAAATCCTTCAGAGAAGTGATTAGGAGAACAGAATTTCCTTACCTATTAGCAGAGCTTCTTTCTCTGATTTTAAGCCTTGGCTTCTTTTTTCAATATTGTTCTCTCGGTCTTGGTTCACCAATGCGACTGTCAACACGTTGATTTCCTGTAAAGTTAAAACACACACCTCAAAAATATGTGAATATATATATATATATATGTAACTTCATGTAGTTTCTATGATTTCCAATAAAACCCACCAGGTCTCTTAAATGCTTTCCATAAAAGAGGTCACCACTTTCATTTACAATAGCAGACCTACTCTCTTAAATAATTGATCTGTTGATCCAATAGAATAGTCCTTCTAAAACATAGGCTTCTGGCAACTGCTCCCAGCAAACTCAGTAATTCTCTGTACAAGTGGCAAATTTGGCATACATTATCTTAAGATTTTTGTCCATGTTTTGATTAAATCCTGCTAGCAGAAATCATGTTTGACTGTAGCTGGCACCACTTTAATATGTTTTATTTCAAATATGAATGGGGATTATTACAGATAGTCATACAGCAGGCTAAATATGATATCCTAGTAAGTTGGACTAGTGTGTGGGGAGTAGGGATATTGGAAGGTAAGATAGAATTGATGTTAAGAGTGTTTAATTTGAATAGGTATGGATCCTTATGTGCAAATGTAATAGGGGGATAAAACCAAAATTTTTTTCTTTTAGAAGCTAAATATGAAGAATTGTATGACAAGCCAATTGTACAGGAAACATGGAGGATGGGATATTTTTGGATTTTTCTATCATATTTTTAAATTTAAAAGCAGAGACAAAGATTTATCTCATATCATCCTAGAGCTGATATTGGTATTCAAATTAAATAATGATTTTAATACAGAGTCAACTGTAATGATCAGAGACCTGCAAACAGAAATGCAAAGGCATTTTGGAGCCACGGAGGATTTGGGGGTCTAAAAGCTAGGTCTTAAAAAATGGGTCTAAAATCATGAGCAAGAATTTAAGAATGCTATTTCCACTAGATAGTGGGAGATGACAGGACTCCTGGTGGCAGCCTTGTGGCCCCGCATTGGGCTGCTAAGTACAAGTAGCAGATGAAAACCACCAGGTATCCACTTGTGTAAAGAGTTAGGGTCTCAGAAACCAGTCCTGCCTCATCCTACAGAGTGGCTAGGAGTCGGCCTTGAGTCGGTGAGCATGAATGTGGAGTGGGAAATCTGGAAGAATACATGAACTCAGATGAGGATCAATGGACAAAAAGAGTTTAGGGTGCAGGTGTTAATCAAGGCTGGAAATAGTTGAGATTCATATTGAACTAATTTACATAAATTAACATTGAGCTTAGCCCCAGTGGTGTAGTGGTTGTGTGCACACTGCGCCCCACAGGATTGGGCCAGCAGCAGCTCTCCAGGAGCAAGGCTGGGCTTCTTACTCCCACCTGATGCCCCAAAACAAAAAACAAACAAACAAAAAAGAACTAATCTAAAATTAACATTGGTGAGTTGTGAGAACATTAAAAATTTTCAATAGTATTGAGCATATAAGTACAAATCTCATTGAAAAAGCATTCTGACAAACTCCCTGTGTCTCAATCAAAAAAAAAAATCCGTGAGTGAACTTGACCTTTGGGCTGTTGTCAGTTACTGCTGAGTTGGCTCCTACTCAGAACCTTACATTGAACAGACTGACACATTGCCTGGCTTGGCACCATCTTCGGTCAAGTATATGAACTATAGGTACTAAAAAAAAGAAAACAGGCTTACTGCCATCAAGCTGACTTCAACTCATGGTGACCCTATGGAGTAGACATGCCCCTGTGGATTTCCAAAACTGCAACTCCATGTGGGAGTAGAACCCCTCCGCTGTCTCCTGTGGAGCAGCTGGTGGCTGTGAATTACTGACCTTGTAGCCTAACGTGTAATCACTATGCCATACAGGCTCCTGTTTCACAAATCATGGGGAGCCAGAGGTTTCCGAGAGAGAAGGTGCTTCTGGGGAAGTATGGCTGAAATATTTGGTGAGCATGTTGGAAGCTTTTCTACAAGTCGGAATTATCATCTGAAGATTGATGCAGAATGAAGCAGTGGTGAAAGAGTTAGATGCTGAATTGACAGAATCCTAGTTGGATGATGACAGAGCAGAGGAAGTCGGTCTGGGTGACTAGGGTATATCAACTGGCGTCTGAGGAGGAAAGCGCAGTCACGAGGACAGGAACCTGGAGTCTAGCGAGCCAATTGGACACAACAGGTCATGAGGGATGAAAGGAATCATCAGAACCAACTCAATGAAAATACAGCTCAGAACTTGAAAAGAAGGAAACATGGAGACAGTTTTTGAGACAGTTTAAGATTTGAATATTTATGAAGAGAAATTTCAGGGAAGGGGCTAGGAATTTCTTCTGTGATGAAATAGTATGCTTGAGTAGGGCATTTTTGGATTTGATGGTCTCAATTGGAACAGGGAAAGATGTATATTCTTCCTGTCTCTGGGTTAATGCAGTCACAGAGCCTGCTGAGTTCTGCTAGGGGTATTCTCAAAAGGGCAAACAGGTTCTGCTGAGCAGAGAGTGCTCTGGGGCTCTGTAAAAATCTCCCAAGAAATACCAGAGGTTTGGGCAGAAAGAAAATGGAAGAACATTAACTAAGATATGATTGCTTCATTTATAAAAATATAAATAATGAACCTAAGGGTTGAGTGGAAACTGTCTACACAAGAGGGCAATCTGTTCACTGCCTGGATGATAATTGGGGCCAAATAAAATTACTCACAAGAGTTTAACAAACAACAGACTCAAATTAATTACCCAAACTGAGTGGTGTCCTGGGGCCATGATACAGTAAAGGATGGCAGGATTTAGAAAGAGGAATGGGCCACAGAGGGCAGTGGGCTACAACATGGTTGGAGCCAGCAGGAAGTGGCAATAAAAGTAGATATTGAGACCATTCAAGAATGCTGTTAGACATTTATCCTCCTGTTCATGGTTGACATCATAAAGAAAGGGGGTCTTAAGAAGGATACCAATAAATGCCATTGAGTTAAAAAAAAATGTCTATGAGAGCCAGATTTCTCCTATCAGTGCATACTGCTTAGACTATGATTTAAGATTGAAAATGAGAGTGGAAATAAGAGAGAGAATTCAAAGAACACCTTCCTATGGAAATAGTTTTGGGGACTGGATATGGTAAATTTTGCCCCATTGACCACAAATGGTGTATTCTGACAGGGCCATCAGCGGTGACTCCTAACATGGAAACACCTTCCTTCAAGGCTCCCACAAAGACTCAGCAATCCTAGGCTGTGCAAAGACTCGAGGTTTGGAAGATACATCAGCCTCTAGATACTTTTGAGTTTTGTTCAGGCTAGAGATGGAGCGACTTTCCTGATATTTCTAGGAAGCAGAAAAGGAAATGTGCATAGAAAGAGCACAGTACTGAATGTAGCTGGCCATGCAAGCTCCAAGGAGTGCTTACATGTTATAATAAACTGTTAGGAAGGATCTCTTAGAGAGGAAGTATCACTGCCATCACAGCAAAATGATGCCCAGATATATTAACTAGAGACATGGGTCTAAAATCTGACTAAGCAGAATGGAATAGTTGGTGATCTTTCAAAAGAATTCCTATTGATAAAAGTTTGTAAATGGCTAGCTAAACAGCAATTACTGGTCTCTCTCTCTCCTCTCTCTCTCTCTCTCTCTCTCTCTCTCAGAGAGAGAGAGAACAAATAAGAGTGAAGAAAATCAAAGACTCAAGGAAACAATGAACTAATCAGCTATGTAAACTACAACTTCCCCTAAACAGAGACCAACAGATCTAGGTGGCATCTATCTACCACTATCTACCATTTATCTACCACTACTAACTACCTGATCAGGATCTGAATGGGAGAAAAATGTAGGACAAAAGTCTACATAGAGAAGACTTACTGGGGGAACCCCCCGCCCAAGGACTATGGTTCTTAGCTATCCTTCAAATCTGAACTGAACCCACATCCAAAGATCTCTCTTCCAGAGGGCAGACAGAACAAAAAGTGAACAATAGTACCCATAAGAAGTGCACATCTCAGAGCAATCATCCTAAGAGACCCAAGGGACAGCATTTCCCCCAAAAGTTTAGAGTGGGCAAGAAAGAGGGACAATCTTTTTTCTTCATCAAATACAGTGTTTGGGGAAACCAAGTAAATTGGCACTCTGAGGTAATATAAATAGTTACCACTGTCTAAGTACTCTGGACCCTACGTCTGCCTTGGCCATGATATAAACTCTGACTTGCTGATGTCATAGTTGATAGGATGGATACACTCTCATGTAAAGCAATTGTTTCCAAAGACAAAACCTAAAATTTCTATGGATGTGTTTTAAGGGATATATGGCAGGATAGTGCTTTTTAATAACAGGTTATTGCACTTTAATCTTTTCTCACTGCAATAAAATAAGGAGTGTTCTAATTATTCATGAAACAGGAGTTCCTTAGAAAACACGGTTAATTTGAATTGGCTATATTTATCACAGTTCAACTAAACAAGAGAATTAAAATGATCAATATTCTGCAAGTCTGGAGTAGTCTTTGAATTATTAGCTAGACATATGCAACATCTTTCCTCTCACCCCCAGATTTCTTAGTGCCTACAGATCTAAATTTCCATCCAAAGTTGTGGAAAGGGCTCCATCCATGTGTGGTGAGGGGGTAGGGAACACCTCCACAATAGAAGGTGGAATGAAGGACTTCATCAAACCAAATCTGTCATATATGTAAATAATGCTTGTTTTCATTTTCAGCCACCCAATAAATATTTACATCTCATAACATTCATTATGTGCCTACTATATGCTAAGGGAATACTAACTATTTGGGGATGTTGAGCCTAACGTGCAAAAAAATTTGTGCTTCTCCAGGGGCTAGCAAGCAATTCTTATAAAAGTTCTAGAAGAATACCAGAGGCAATTTTAATGATACTATTATTATAATTAATAAAGGTCCCACAGTGGTCTCTTATAGTATCTCTCAGAAAACTAATAATGTTGCCATTGGAACAAATGTGTGTACGTATACTTTAGACATATGTGGGTTTTGAGCTCACACTCAACCATAAGTTCTAACCTAGGAACAATTCGTTCTTATGATATGGCCCCACTCATTACTTATCTTTCATGAATGCATCACTGAAGATAAGGGTGCCACAGCAAAGCATGGTAAAGAAATCAGAGATGCCCAACTATCAGAACAAATAGCATCTGGGGTCTTATGTGCTTGCTTTAAGATAAGTATGTAGCTATCTAATTGAGGTGATGGCTAAGCTCACGTGGAAGAAACACATCAACCTGTGTGGATCCAAGGATTATAAATCGCCAAATCCAAGATTAGAGCAGGAAAGTGTATTAGAACATAAATTCTGAGCACCCAATTTGCACAAGGTTATGGATGGCGATGGAAGTCAGAAACCCATCTGCAGAGATTCCATGGGACACAATACTCCATTGAATTACCCTCACATCACTGACTGGGGATGGGGAGAGCACTATCCACAGACAGTGCATCAAAGTATGAATTAGTGCAGATAGGTTAAATTGAACATCTTATCATTTGTTTCCCCATTGAACCCATTCTAGATTCGTTCTGTTTTTTTTTTTAATTATTTTCTCCTTTCTTTGGGGATTAAAAACTATAACCCAAGTCATTGAACTTGTATAGAAATAAGTAAATGAAAATCTCACTGAAAACACCAAAAATTTTTATATGAGAAAATAAGTTCTAGAAGAAAGCTGATAGGAAATGTGTGAAGATGAAGCTGAAGAAGTTGTGGATCGTGATAAATTTGGATTTTACTTGGCAGTTTGAACCAGTGGAGAGTTTCACTAGGGGAATTATATGAAGAAATCTGCATCTTGGTGTCAATTAAATTTGTGGCAAGGATGCCTGGGAAGAGCCTTTTTAAAATGAGTCTATTGTTTTATTTTTTTAATGATGAGCGTAAAAACAGCATTATTTAGGATCTGGATTTAAAACAAATGTGATAAACTGGCAGATGAGAAAAATATCAAAGATGTTGGATGAGCAGGAAAGCAGGAAAAACCATGTGCTGCCCGCTGTGAGATCAAAGACTAAAGTGACGCTCATGCTGTGTGCTGGGCCTGGGGGGTGAGGGCCCTTGGTTTCTGACCCAGGAGTTGTCTCTCCTTCTAATACCCATGAAACTATAATGGGTTAACTTATTAGATTAAAAGCAGAATCAGATTCTATTCTGGACACTTACCACCTCCACTTAGGGAATCTATCAATCTCCTTGTTTTACCTGAACCTTCTATCGCACTCTAAGTGGCTTGCTCCCCTTGGAGAGGATGATTTTGGCCAGCAGCTCTCCCTCACCTGAGCAAGTGCTCATCTTTGTGCTCTGTACTTCAGGTACTTAACCTTCCTCTGACAACCATGATTATTTTGAAGACCTTGCTTTGTGCAGCATTTAAGAAAACACTCAGAACAACAGGTACTCACGAAGCCCCCTTCTGCCTAAATTGCCTAAACGTGGCCTTCTGATTTGCCGCCATTCTATCAGTCTCAAAAACAGTTTAATCTCTGGCTGCTTTCATTAAACCCTTATTGCAGTTATCCTAGAATCTGCAACTAAATGGATGCCTTTTATGAGGCAATCAGATCTAGATCTTTGCATTAGGTAATTAGATTTTGGATTTCTTGGATTTCTAGATACATGGTTTGTTAAGTATTTTTGTTTAATCTGCTTTTTAGCCATCTGCCTGTTTTGCTTTTGATCCTTTGCACATTTTATAAGAAGTCTCATCCCTCATTTTAATTCGACTTTATGGGAACATCAAACCCACTCTCCTCTTGACTTCCACTACAATCTTGCCTTTCCTTGGGCCACTCCACCTGCTCCTTCTGTCTTCTCTGTCCATTGCTTTGTCTGGTCTAGTGGATCACATGGTGAACTGTTAACCACAAGGGCAGCAATCCCAAACCATCAGCCTCTCCATGGGAGAAAGATGAGTCTACCTGTTCTCTTGAGAATTGACAGCCTCAGGAACATGGGAGAGTGGTTCTACTCTGTCTTAATAGGGTTACTGGGACTTGGTACTGATTCGACAGCAGTGACCTTGGTTTGGGTTTTCTCTACTTGGTCTTGAAATGTTGACATATTTCAAGTTTAGAACTAGATCCTCTTCTTTTATTTCTTGATGCCAGAGCTTACTAAGCCACTGCTCTCTCACTAGGTTCATGAGAAAAGAATGAGTTTTATATTTTTAAGTGGCTGAAAATCAAAAGCATACTATTTTGTTGATGGAGTCAAAAAAGGAAATCTTACTTCAAATGATGTTGTTTCTAACTATCAGTCCTCCAAAAGACCTGGCCCTTGAATTGGAGTTCCAGCAGGCCAACATCTCCAAGTAGTTGCTGTGGAGCATACCTTTTCTTGAGAAAATGCTTTAGCAAACGGTTGCATTAGCCTAAAAGAGGTGCCCTGGTGGTGTCGTGGACACACACTTGTCTGCTAACTTGCAAGGCTGGCCGTTGAAACCCCCTAGCTGCTCTTTGGAAGAAAGGTAAGTCTGTAAGCTTCCACAGAGATTGACAGCGTTAGAAGCACTATGGGGAACTACACTCTATCCACCAGATTAATGTGACAATGTAAGTTTGGGTCCCCCGATACAGACTCATGTCCTTCTACCAGAGCAGCTGATTGAGCAGAAAGAAAAAGAGACATGTTCAAGGACTTTATTATAGATATGGCACTTGGGTCCCATTCAAATAAGAAGATGTTAGGGAAATCAAATTGGGGGACATTAGCAAGGAGAAGGTTACAGGACAACTGAGTGGTATCCACAGGAATTGTGATTTCAAGGCAGAATAATGAAATGTTATGAAGACCCTTTATCATGTGATCACCTTATCCTGATAGATGTGAGGTGCCCACTAGATGTTCTGGAAGAGATGTTTCAGATGCTTAGAGATGCAAACTGGAAGTGCCAAGTGTGGGCCAGGGAAAGAGGAAGAAGAGCTTACTGAAGACAGATTACTAATGGTGGACAAAACATACAGCAGAACAGACACATGAGGATGGCGAGGAAGAACTGCCTCGCAATGTGAAGCAGTCTTCCCAGGGAAGTGATAAGAGCACCATTCATTTGATATCATTCAAGTACAGCTCACCAGAGAATACACAAGTCAATAGTGCAGCTTGCAGGAGAAAGAACAAGATTATCCAACAAATCATGACCCTGAAAAAGGACACCATGTTTGGCAAAAAGAGGGTCAGGAAACAAACAGGAAGCCCCTCAACCAAATAGAATGACACACTGGCTGTACCTATGAGCTCCAACATAACCGATTGTGCAGATGGTGTGAGACCAGGGACTGCTTGGTTCTGCTGTCATTATGAAGCTCTGATTGGAACCCACTGGATGGCAATGAGTAGCCATCACTCTCCCCTTTTACTCCAATTTCTGTGATATTTAGAAGAAATCATTAAAGTACTGAAGAAGAGGTTTCCAGTAACTAGAAGCTAGGTCACAGACAGTTTTTAAGACTTCTTAAAAGAGTTAGTTACTGGGAGTCAGGGATTTTCTAAGAATCCTTATCAATTACCTTGGATAATTATCAAATTATTATTTATATGGCATCACGTCAAAATCTTAGGTTCACCTTCCGACACTTCCTGATGATGCGTAGTCAGAAACCACCAGGCATTTTGGAGCCAATTTTATTCCAAAAGAGCCTCTCCCTTTGTTTCCTACATCGAGCCAGGTTCTCAAAAAGCTGCCTCTTTTCCTAGTCATTGGTTGCATTGTAGTGCATAGTACATTTAGGAAACTTGTTTTCAATACTCTACCGAGTTAGAATTGTACTTCGTCCTCTTCAACCATCAAGATCCAAGACCATGACCTCTCTTTTTATTATTCTTTCATCTCATTATTCCTGTAAACTTCTTATCTGTTATGATGCCATCTTTGTGTAGTGCCAAGTTTTTGAACACAAAATGTATACCCACTGTGCCTATGACCTGACTACTGGAAATCTCAACTTTCTTAGCAACTTCCCCAAGATCCTGGGCTCTGAAAGTTTTTCAGTGACTAACCCCCCGACATCCTCTTCTTGTCAAAGAGCATTTTCTCAGTTCTCTTACCACATGAAAATGGACATTTCTTAAACAATCTACTGCACGTGTGTTTAGATCACAAAAAGTCTTGGTCTTTTTCCTGCTAAATGTTGTTCTTTTTTCTTCACTGGTCTTTCCCTTGCATGTTTATTGTATGTGGTGAAGGTTTCTCTGTTCTTCCTGTATGTTATTTGGTGCTTGCCAAAGCTCAGGTTCCACTTTTCTTCTTTAATCCCCATTTTCCCCAAAGTTCTTTTGTTCTCCTGGGTTTAACTACCATCAACCTTGATCCTGTAGGATTTTGTTCCTTATGATCTATTGAGTTTGACTGCTAAACTTACACTGTCCCAATTAAACACAAGCTGAACGTGATGAAAGTCCTAAATGATACAAGAGACACTGCATATGTGAGTCTTAACCTTGGCTCCTTCACTGGCAACTCCCTGACATTGGTTAAGATCATCATCTTTGAGTCATTTGGTTGACATCTTTAAGTATCACTAATCTACACATGAGGAGGATGGGTTAGTCCAATGGTCACTAAATCATGTTCTCTGGAGTCTTGCTCCTTAGCACTCTAGAAGTAACGTGGGGTCCAGGAGTGTACATCTTGATTCTCTCCACTCCCCTCCTTGAAACTGCTCAATGATGTCAGGTTTCTAGGTGAAACTTCATTTCGAGAAATGCCTTAATTTTTCAAACATATGAATTCAGGTTCTTCTTGATATGATTTTGTCTAAAATTCTCCACTCTGTGTCTGAAACCCTATTCATGTCACCTTTCACACTACGTTCTCTCCTGATATCTCTGTTTCTGTGCATATCAGCAGCCTCCTGCCATGTGCAGGGGCATGAACCTTCATCTTCTAGCTGACTCTCTCTCACTCGAAGTGCTTTACAGATCTCTGCAAAACCAATCGACCATGTCCCTGTGCCAAGTCTTTCTTTGCCCTTGTTCCCTGCCATCTCCATTCTCCTCATGCCAAGCACTGACCACTCCTCCTTCACCACTCCTCCTTCTGGGCTCTGCCTCATTTAACCCACCCCAGGTGAGGTCACCAGGGCAAATCTCCCCAATGTCATGGCCATCAAGGAGCCCTGGTAGTACTGAGTGATGTGCTCAGCTATTGAAACACACCAGCTGCTCCGCAAGACAAAGACTTCTGCCAGGACCACAGCCAAGAGAAGCCTACGGGGCAGTTCCACAGGGTCCTATAAGGTCAAGAGGAGTTGGAGCCACTGCCAGCTGTGAGCCTTAGTTGTTCTGGATCATGTTGATCTTGTCAGAAACAGATTTAAACTTTAGGTGTTTCCTAACAATGCCCACCCCTCCATTAATAAAGTCAGCTGTGACTGCCTAGCAATCGGTGGTCGAACACCTCCACTTTCTAGTTGCCTTGTAAGGATCTCAGAGTGTCCTCTCCTCACCAGGCTTATGATTTTTGTTCTTAACTTGCATTTTAAGGCACAGCAGCCATCTCACATCTCGCGGGGGCATTTTCTCTCAGGCACTTACAGGCCTGTGTTATCTGATGCAGTGTCAATGCCACTTATGTGTCAGTGGACCACTTATAGGTTTGGGTAGACTTGACTTTAACCTGTGTTTGTTTTCTTACAACAAATCAACTAACATCCCTCCACTGTCCTCCCCCCCCCCCCCCCAGGGCAGGCGCCATCTCTGAGTCAGAGAGGTGGCTGTCGCTGAGCAGGAACTGTCCTAATTCTGTCACAGTGATTCACTCCCTGAATAACTCTGGGCAGGTTTTCTCCTCAAGTCTTCACGTCTCTTATGTAAAAGACAAGTAACCCCAAAGGCTAACCCCCAGACTTGCTGTGAGGACCAGTGTCACATGCGAGCAAGTGCTTCTGAGAGCCATAAATGTGTAGGAATAGACTGTGGCATTGTTATGATGTCATTATTCATTTTTATTGCTTACAGGATTGGCTAGACATGGAGCAGTGGCTAACATACACTTGGGAACCAAACTACACTGGAACTGTGAAAAAGATCTTGCCTGCAACCCCATAAAAGGAGGTCTGTGAAAACGAGAACTTCGGTTGTGTGCAAATAGGTTTCCAAGTTTGCTGTGGTGCTGTTATTATGCTGTAAGTCTTATAATGAAAATGGAAGAAAAATACAGGTGTCATATTAAACAACTGTGTGGAAGCACAGTCAATTGCTAAATATCTCAAATAAATAATGTAGTGAGTTGTTGGCCCCAAACAAGAGCTACAAGACATTACTGTCACAGGATTTGTTACTACATAGAGATGATAAATTTCAAGAAGAAACTGATTGAAGAATTTGGTCAGCACTCTTGGTGTAATTTACAACATGCCAGTAAGAAATACATAAAGTATATGGTACAACATAACACATCACCCGTACACACTCCCACCCCATGAAAGAGGAATATCATAGTTTTGAGTGCTGCTATAGGTTGAATTATGCCTCCAAATATATGTCAATCCTAACCACTGTGCTTGTAGTTATACTTCCATTTGGAAGTGGGCTGTCTCTGTTACTAGTCTAGGGTGTGTCTTTTGGTAATCTCATTTGAGATCTAAAAGAGACTAAACAGGTAAGCCAGAAAGCAGAGGTGGTGGAAGACAGATGCGAAGACACATGGAGATCTCTGATCAGGAAACTGACGGTGAAGAGATAAGCTCTTCCCCCAGACAGAAGGCCAAAGCCATCCCCTAGAGCCAGCACTCCAAAGTCACACTTCTGGTCTCCTACCTGTGAGGGAATAAATCTCTTCCATTAAAGCCATCCACTCAGGGGATTCCTGTCAGAGCTGTGGTGGAGAACAATGGCAGGTGGCTACATTGTGTTGGCCTCCCAGTGCCCTTGTAGAATCATTTTAGAGTACAATAGGCTCTGGCTTAGACTAAAGAAGGTAAAGACTTAATTCTCAGTTTGCATCTGCTATGAATAATTCATACTTTCCAATATGCTTATAATTTAAATATTAACTTATTCTTGGAGACCAAAACATAAGCCTTTCCTTTTTGTTCAGTGGATCCTATTTCAGTTTGATTCGACATAGGACACTTTACTGGTTTTCTCATTGAAAGGATGTGTGCATGGGAGTCTGTGTGTGCATTCATTATAGAAAGCTAAAAAATTCAGGTAAGCAAAACAAAATGATTCAAAACCCTACTAGCCAGCAGAAGCACTGTTAATATGCACCCTCTACTTTTCATATTTTATCTATAGCCCTCTCTCTCTCCATGTATGTAAGAAGTCTTAGTGACACTGTTGGGTAAACATTGAACTGTTAACTATAGGTCACTGTGAGTTGGCATTAATTCAATGAGTGAGTTTATTTTAGATGTATATGTATGTAGAATATGTATGTAGAATATATGCATATACACAGGCACATATACTTGCATACATATATAGTTCATTTAGTAGGCAAGTCATGGATATATTTGAATGAAGGGACTCACAGTTTGTGAAAAGTTGAATGAAAAGAAAAAATTTTAGACAACCGTTTGAAACTTTTATCTATCCATCTATCTCTAGGTGTCTGCAGTTTATAGCACTCTTTTGAAACTATTTTTATCCTGGTCTATATATTTAATAATACATGTGCTATTTAAATGTACTTAAGACTATACTTTCAGGGATCATTTCTATAGTTCGTTAAATGTATTTACCTGTAGAATGTAGTGACATTAATTATATACACTGTGCAATATTTGAGAAATAAAATCATACCAGATAGAGTTGTAATAACATAACAAAGACTTTCTGCTGGGAAAAGGCAACTTCAATTTTCTGTAATATTTCCCATTAAATACCAAGAGCATCACTGGCGCCTGGACCATCACTTCATGATGGGCCATCTCAGTGCATGCCAAGCTTAGACTGTGATCTCAAACCGGCAATGCAATGCCTTTCTTTGGCAGATTGTTGTGACAGCCATATTAAATTAAAATGGTCTAAAAGAAAGAAAAGAACTGCTGTTTTCTGGTGATTCGATTCATTGTTCAAACTGTAGGCTGTGACCGTTGATGTTATTTATTTGTACCATATGCTTTGGCAGACTATACCAAGGGAAAAACGATAAGCAGACTCGACAAAGTAACTGTGTATTTGCGTTCAGAATGTGTGGAGGTGTGGGGCAGCGGAGTAGGGTGGGGAGGGTGGTGTGAGTAATGCAACCCAGGCAGTTCTATCTAGGCAAGTGCATGCCTTTCCACGCTGAAGTTGATCTGACATGAAAAATCTCCTCAAGTCATGAAAACGTGGCAACCCACAGAAGGAACCAAAGTGAAAGACCCTTAAATGTATGAATGTGCATCCAAAGTTCGTCTGTTTGATTTATCTTGTATGATGCGGACTCTATTGCTGGTGAAGATTAATTGTATTATGGTGCTCTTGGCATGTTATTTTCCCAGACCATTTCTCAGTATGACATTTCTTATTTTTCTCCGCTACAAAAAACCTACTATCATAATTTTCACCTGCTGACTTTACGTTACGAACGATAATATGAAAGTATAAGAGGTGTGTGTGTGTGTGTATGTGTGTGCGTGCGTGCACATCCTTTATAGTGGTAAATCAAGGCCCAAGGGGGAGCTAGGATGCCTTCTCACAAAGGGGGAAGAGAGCTATATTTGATGAAGATTAAAATTGATTTTACCAGGTTTGCCCGGCACACTAGAAGATCCTGGTGAACAGTAACTAGTCCTCCTTTGCCCACCTTCAAGATGACCTGCAGACAGTGTACAGAAGGGAGGGCTTGCATCTCTCTCCTAATTGGACCAGACATACTTAAAGAGCTCTCTGGTGCTCTTGGGGTTTCTATAGCAATCTGAGCATCCAGTGGTAGGCAGTATAAAAACAGGACAAAGCTACACATGTCAGGCCCAGTAAGGGAGACATACAAATTCCCTTCCCCTGAGGAACTTCTACCTGAGGTGGGGAGAGTGGCCATTGAGTCCATTCCAACCAGTGGTGACCTCCTCTGTGTCACAATAGAACTGTACTCCAATGGGTTTTCATTGGCTAGTTTGTTTGTTTGCTTTGGTTTGGGTGGGGTGGGGTTGGAGGTGGGAGAGCTTGACTATCTCAGACCTCTCTTCATAGGCACCTCTGGGTGGACACTAACCTTGCACTCTTTGGTTAATAGGTACAGCTGCTAATTTATATCAGAGTCTCAGGTTGGGGAGATTTCCCCATCATAATTGGGTTGTTCAGAATGCTTGTGAGGATGATAAATACTGTGGGGATTTGGAGGGGATGGAAATTGATTTGGGCTGGGTCATTAGGGGAAGGCCCCAAGGAATAGGAATAGAGCTAGGCTTGGAAATGGGCAAGATTTGCATTGCAGGCAAAAAGGATGACATGATAGATGAAAGAGGGGAGAATTATCAATAAAAAATCTAATTATTCAGCATTTTTAATGGCCGTGCCCCTAGCGGAAGCAGACCTCTGGACTAAAATCATTTATTTAGGAGACAAGGCCAAGAGTGAGCCTCAATGCCAGGCTACCGGCGACTCGGTTCTTGCCTGGGAGACTTCTCTGGCTATCATCACATAGGATGATAAGGAACAGCAGAGACGCTGAGCCCTGTGGGTCATACACGTGCTGGGTACCTGTGTACACATATACCTGTGTTCGAGAGGTACAGGGAGTCACACTTCTTCAGTGTGATAGGGCTTAGTGTTGATGGGACTCGCAGGCCTGCCTCCTGGTTTCAAGTCATCGTTCTCCACGTTGGCCAGGAAAGAAATTGCCTGTGCAAATTAGATTCTGAAAGTCTCATAAACATAAGTAGCTCATCAGCATACAATGAGCAATCTGGAAATTCTCCAGAAAAAAAAGTCATTCTATAATCGAATGGGGAAGCTGATATAAAAATAAAGAAGAAGGCATGTGTTTCATCACGGCTGCCATCTTCCCTGGCAGGGTAGTCTCAGCACTCAGCTCAGATGAGGCCGACAGGATTTTCTTGGGAGGAAAAATATGAAATGAACAAAAATCTAAAAACAAACTCATGTGTCACAATAGAACTGTACTCCAATGGGTTTTTCATTGGCAGTTTGTTGGCTTGTTTTGGTTTTTGGGGGTTGGGGTTTGGGGTGGAGGAGCTTGACTATCTCAGGCCTTTCTTCATAGGCCCCTCTGGGCAGACACTAACCTTGCCCTCTGGTTACGAGGTACAGCTGCTGATTTACATTGTGCAGGGTCTCAGGTTGGGGAGCGCCAAAGCCAAGCAACAGAACAATGAAATGCTCTAGTGTGGATACATCTTTCCAAGGGAGCCTGCCGAGTGTGGGGAGAATGAGTGCTGTACAGCAGATCAGACAGGGGCCTCTGGGGCTTACTGCTGAGAGAGGGCCAGACAGAGACCTCCCTGCCCCACATCTGAACAGAGAAGAACTTCAGCCTCATTTATTTAGGAAAGTCTCTCTCTGCCTTTCTTTAAAGAACCTAACTTTAAAATAAAACTTATATTCCTCTTACCCTGTGCATTGGTTTGCTGTCTAAGTTTACTTCTGTTGTGCTGGAATGAAGAAGGACAACCGAGGAAGTCCCAGCTTCTTCTTGCTATTGTAGCACAAACACCACAGACTGGTGGGTTAAATGGTTTCCTCCCATGACAGGCGTGGATAGGTCTGAATTTTGGGGCCCTGGCTGGTGAGGATCCCTTTCTTTCTCTGTTGGTGCTTCCTCCTAATCTGTTCTTTTTGTATCTCAAAGGTTTCAAATGCACCCAATAAAATATGATCTTATTCATGGAACAGTGAAAGTCCCATTCCCTATACAGTTCTGCATCCACAGAAACAGGATTTAGAACCCTTTTTTAAAGGGGTGTCCACAATTGACCCAAATAGGAGATATTCACAATGAGGTGCTATTTGTGAAGTTCTGAAGAGTTGCAAATCCCTACACTAGACTAGAGTCACAGATGTGTGGCTGGCAGCTTCCTTGGCCATTTGGTGTTACTACAAGAGGCTGCTACCAGGCCCCACGCTGCCTGGATGAGCAGCTGGGCAGGGCAGTGTATTTCTGAGCAGGCTGGGCAGGTGCAGGAGCAGTGGCTGGGCAGTGGTCTCACAGCGAGGGGTGAGTCCCACCTGTCAGGCCCTAGAGAGGAAAGAGTAGAGATGAGGGAGAGGAGACTTGAGGGGGCCAAGGGAACTTTGAAGTTGGCAGGATCAGGACACATTTACTTTTGCTGTGGGAAGTTTACACACTTATTTCCAAACCCAATGCTTGTCATTCTCCCTCAGTAAGAGCACCAATATTTTATCTGTGAGTCAACATCAGAGCTCTTTGCCTTCATCCGAGGTGCCTGGTTTGGGGTCAACTCTTCACTACGTGTGCGTACAAACACTCATCATGCCTGCCCCTTGGCGGAAGCAGCTTTCATGCCATGTCTGGGAGTGGTAGTTGGCCGTGTGCAGGCCTTTTGTTCTGTGTCCCACCAGGGCTGATAATGTAATGTGTATGGGCAGCGGAGCCAGGAAGGTCAGGACAAGGCTCCCTGTTGCAGCCCCTCCCTCCCTCCCCTTTCTTCTTCTTCTCACTTTTTCATCCACTTTCTTTCTCTGTCCTTTTCCTACATCTTCCTCAGAGATATGCCACAGCTCCGGGAGTTAGGGAGCGTGATGATGGATGAGGTTGGGAAAGGTCCAGGGTGTGCAGGTCTAGGGAATGGCTGCCCTTGGCAGTGCTGGCTCTCCCAGGAAGCCAGGTGATGCTGGGCTGACAAAGTCCCAGGAAGACCAGAGTGCTCAATCTACCCAACACAGGCTCTACACAGGCAGCTGGTGGCTGGTGGATGCCTTTCACTCCTTTCCTTGGGGCCTCCAGTGTGTGCAAAAGAAACTAGATAGAGATTGCTCCCTGCTGACTCACACTGGTCCCGAGATACAGTGCACCATCCCTGGGGCTGTGCCATTCTCATGATTGCTGGCACGTTAGAATCCATCCCTGCAAACACTGTACCAATTCCTTTCATTGGAGGGGGAGTGGGGGTTGACCTTGCTGGCTCTCTAGTTCACCAAACATGATGTTCCCCTCCAGAGACAGACCTCTCCTGATGATCGGCCCAAGGCACGAGACTCCGAAGACCATCATATTTTTGTATCAGCTGATGTTCAGAAGATCCACAGGCCTTTCTTCTTAGTCTCTTTTAGTCTTCAGGCTTTGCTGAAACCTGTGCACCCTGGTGAGAGACTTGCTGGTATCGGAAATACTGGTTGGCGGAACTTCCAGCTTCATAATGTGACAGGCTGGCAGGTGGGTGGTACCAGAGAAATTAAGGGCTGTGGATATCACTGCAGGCCAAGTGGTTTTCTTCAATACTATAAACCAAAGTCTGGGCAACCCAATGATTCTTGTGTGATAATCAAGGCTGCTTTCAGACTCGGAGCCTGGTGAAGTGCTAGCAGGGGTGCAAGAGGCTCGGATCAAGGCATCACCTTCTTCTCCCTGCTGCCTTCCTGAGGCCCTGGGACAGATTTCAGCTTCTGTCTGGCACAGGAGCTGTGCGTCCTTCACACAAAACTGGGTTTCCCTAATTTTCTGTAGGTGAAGGTGTTGGGCCGAAAGGAATTGTATCCTGAGGGAGGCAGGCACATGGCAATGAATTCCTCTAGGATCCCTGGGTTTTCCAGTGATATTATTGCTGGCATGCACGATAAGTTCCCGTCTGTGTGCTTGCATAGACATCTTTTGCTGGTTATATCATGAGAAAGTTTAGAGATGACATGTCTCTTCTTGGCTATAAATTAAAGATCAGACTCTGGTCTTCTGTTTTAGACTGGATCCCATTTTGCTCTTTTTGATCAACACTCCCCTCCATCTCATGGAGAGAGAGAAGGAGGAGGAGAGAAGCCCCATGCTAGAGAGGAGAACTGGTTTCCAGAGCTGGGTCATGGGTCCACGTAGAAAACAGGTTTGCCCTACCCCAATCCCCAAAGAAGACTCATCTAAAGTGCATAAGAGAAGACCCAGAAAAACACAAATAAGTTACCCCAAATCCCAAACTTCCTGCCATCGAGACGATTCTGACTCATCGTGACCCTATAAGACATAATAGAACCATCCATGTATGTTTCTAAGACTTTAATTCAGAATGAGAGTTTGAAAGCCTATGTTTCTTCTGCAGAGTGGCTGGTGATTTTGAACTTCTGACTTTGCAGTTAGCAGCACAATATGTGACCACCATGTGACCAGGGCTAAGTTAAGCTTTTCTAAATTATTTTACAAAGTAGACACAATCTATTAGTGTATAAATAGTGTTGGCTGGTGTTTTCCCTTCTTACTAAAGAACTCTGGATCCTCTCTTTGTGGAAATATGCAAACATTACTCTAGCAATTTACTTGTCACCTAGCATGTAGAAGCTGAACTTGTTATCTTTTCTAAGACTTTGTGGATCTCCTTGTATCCCCATTCCTAAGCAAGTCCAACAGCTTCCCTGTTTTACGAAATGTTTTATGGTAGATTGGTTAACTACTGTGTTCTTAAAAATGATTCATTACACGCTACCAATAGTAACAAAAACAAATGCTATTTTAAAATTTCAAAGCAAGGAGATTAAATCTAGCAGTCTGGGATATTGACCAGTCATTGAAATAAAGTTTTTCAAAAAGCACCCATTTAATGGTATGGGAGCATACTCATGATGTTTATGGAAATATATAGAAGGCAAATCTGCCCATATGATATGCTATAAGCATGGGAGCCAAGTGTCTAAGCGTAGGTAGGCAAAGGTAAGGAAAGCCACCGAGATGAGAAACACTACATCTGAGGAGTGAGCTTGCCAATGTCTATTTTAGGTTTATGTGTTGCCATATGTCCCCAAATTTCTGCAAAGAGAAAATGGTATTTTTAGTTGAGTGTTTGTGCACACGTATGTGTATATATACCAGCTTTATCAAAGCCACCAATATTCTTTTTTAAACAATTGCCTTTGCTTTGATGCCAGATCGGCAAATCACTTCTAATCTTCTAGAAAGAGTACAGCAGTCTCTCAAACAGCTAACCTTCAGAACTTGGTTTCAGCTAGATAGGTATCCAGGGCCATGTCAGACCATGACACACAAGGCTGGCATTCCTGTTTGCTTGAGTTGATTTTTTCTAACCCAGTCTGGAGGAAGAGAGAATTTTACTTCTGTAAACTCAAAATGCCAGCTTTGCTAACCTTGTACTAAATCCTATTACATGCTTTGAAATCCACTCATGGCCAAGCAAGGGCTACCAGTTCCTGTCCTTACAGCAAGGACAAACTCCAGTCACATGCTCTAGCTATGGAAACACACGGTCATTCGGCTTAGTAAGGAAAAATCTCAAGTGAGTGTATATTGGAAAAAAGGTTGAAGAGTAATAAACCAGGGGCCAGCAAGTTTCTCCTCATTTTTTTATAGCAATTCTCCACACCTCTCCTTGGAGGTATGCGGATGCTAGGAGGGTGGTAGAGGTGATAGGATCTCTTCTAGACATCTTTTCTTTTCCAAGATGCTGGGTTGGACGTTGAGTTGACTCCAGGTGTGTGTGTGTGTGTGTGTGTGTGTGTGTGTGTGTGCGCGCAAGAGAGAGAGAGAGAGAGAGAGAGAGAGAGAGATGCAATTATGATTTCACAGAAAGTGACAGGGAATATGGTTAATTCACAGCATTTAAAAATGGTAACTTAGTGAACTAAAAGCAATGAAGAGAAGGACATGGGATGCCTAGTGGGGCTTACTCAAGGGTAATGTGGCAGTGAAGAATTATTGAAAGCCAAATGAAGGCCAAACATGATGGTGGGGCAAATGCAAAGTAAAAGGAAATGGAGGAAAGAACCAGGAGGCAAAGGACCTTAATAGAGGTCCAAATATATGCATGTACATATGTAAATATATATAATGGGGGAATAGAACTATGTACTCTTATCTATTAAGAGTATCTATTATCTAGGTTGCAGATGGACATTGAGCTTCAAGTCAAGTAATCCCTCAACACTTTGTTCTAACAATCCGGCATTCTGTGATGCTCACCTTTCCAACAGGATCACTGAAGACAAAATGAATGCATAAGCAAATGTGAAAAAAGATGATGGTGCCTGACTATCAAAAGATATACTGTCTGGGGTCTCAAAGACTTGAAGATAAACAAGTGTTCATCTAGCTGAGAAGCAACAAAGCCCATATGGAAGAAGCACACCAGCCTGTGTGATCTTGAGGCGTTGATAGGATCAGGTATCAGACATCCAAGACCCAGAATAAAATTATTCTCAATGTGAATGGTGGGGAAGGGGGCATGGCATGGAGACCCAATGCTCACCTGTAGACAATTCAACATCCCCTCAAGGAGGGATCACAGGGAAGAGATAAGTCAATCAGGTTATAGTATAGCACTGATGAAACACACAACTTTCCTCTAGTTTTTTGGTGCTTCCTTTCCTGCACTATCATGACCTCAATTCTACCTTACAAATCTGAATAGAGCATAGCATACACACTGCTACAGACAAGAGCCTGCAACACAGGGAATTCAGGATAGATGCCCCCACCACCAGCAGCAGGATGATAATGAGAGTAGAGATACTAGGAGGACTAGAGGAGGCTGGGGAGGGGGGAGATAGGGGGACTTTATCACAAAGTTCAACTTGACTCCATCTCAAGGGGACAAACAATGGAAAAGTGGGTAAGGGCGACAGAGGATGATGTAAGAAATGAAAATAGTAATCTATGATTTAACAAGGGTTTGTGAGGGAAAGTGGATGGGGGAGGGATAAGGAAGAAATTGGGAGCTGATATCAACAAGGGCTCAAATGGGAAGAGAATGCTTTGAAAATGATGACGGTGGCATTTGTGCAAAGGTGCTTAATAAACTGGGTGTGATTAGAGATCTAAGAGGCCCAATAAAAGTATTTAGTAATAATAATAAAAAAACATAATGGTAACTTAAAAGAATTTTACTGGGACATTTTGGATTTGGGTACCAAGAAGTTGATTTTGACTCCAGACAATCGTAGGTGACAGAGTAGAACTAGACCATAGGGTTTCTTCGGTTACCCTCTTTATTGTAGAGATTTTTGGGTCTTTCCTCTCATGGAACTGTTGGTGGGTATGAATCGTCAACCTTTCGATTAGCAGCCAAATATTTAACCACTGCATATGGTGGGAGTGGGGGTGGGGTAAGTCAGACAGATGAGGGATTGATCTTCATTGGCATCCATCCTACTCTGACTCATGATGATCTTACATGTGTAAGAGAACAAAATGCTGTCCAATGCTGCCATTTCATGATCATTGGTATATCTGAGTCTGTTATTGTGACTACTGTGCAACCCATGTTGGTGAATGCATTTTCATTGATCCTCTACATTACCAAATGTGATATTCTTTACCCCAAATCATTTTGAATGCAATGAAAATAGGGCAAGCACATTTTGCAAAGACGAGTCCATAAGAATAGGGGCTTTGCTCAATGAGGGACAGGAACTGGTCTGCCTTATTCATAAAAATGTTCCTGCTTGCCACATGGCACTCGGCACACATAATAGTACTCAACTCATGGCATCAGCAGTGCTAAGCAATGCTCACACAACCTGGGATGTGGGTGTAAGTGGTACCCTTGTTTTCAAGGGGAGAAAAATGGAGGCAGTATGTACGTGTTAGAGGGTGGAAGCCACACGGCCTGGTTTTTAATCTCTATATGCTGCTGCCTCCCTCAAATGACGCCTGTTGATTCAATGGAAAAGACAGAGGAGGCAGGCTGGGTGGGAGTACAGAGGGAGGGGTTCTGTGCAGAGCGAGGGCAGTGTGCGATATAAGGCAGCGAGGAGAGAGATCTGGGTGGAGTGGGAAGACTACATCATCTTTGGGTGACACAAAAGCTGCTGCTTCCCTCAGGTGCTTGTTTTCCTTTGGTTGCGTCAAGGAGTGTGGTGGAGACAAGACTAATCATTTTGTTAACAGTGTCTCTTGTGGTTTTATCAATCCCTACTGTAGTTTAGGATTGGGTGAAGCATTAGGCTGCTAATTTAAAGGCCTGCTGTTTGAACCCACCAGCTGCCCAAGGGAGAAAGATGAGGCTGTGTCACAGCCCCATTCTGTAACAGGGCAAAGACCTTAGGCCGTGGGTGAGCCTCCTTCACATACATCATTAGAACACATGGTTACCTTTGTTGCTTCACGAAACGTGAAGAATGTTCTTCTTGTACTATCTCTTCCACACATGCCTATAACCTCCCCTCGGACAGATTTAAAGACAGCTCGGAAGATTTACTTTCTTATGTGGGCACCATGAAAAATGGAAAAGTCTTTTTTCTTTTGTTTTTGTGTTTTACTTTGGTGGCGGCGACCTTCCGTATCACAAATCACACCTCTTTAGAGATTGCCAATTTATTTTTTAACCCCAGTATGTGAGCCTGGCTTGTGCTATGCGAGATGTGAGTCGTTTTCCTGTAACAGGAACAAGGAGGAGAGGAGAGAAAATCCACATCAAGTTTTGAGACAAAAACCTTCTGGAGTAAGTTGTGGTCTGCCACCTTCTTTCTTTCTTTGATTTCTTTGAACTGGTTCCTGCATTCCTGTAGCCCTTGCCCTCCCTTCTCCACCTTCTCTTCTGCACTTATCTACGCTGGGGTCAAAGGAGATGACCCCTCTGCAGGTGGATGGGTAGAAGTGGGTGGGAGGGAAGCCATCAAAAAAGATGTAAGACAGGGAGAGATCACCCAAATACTCTGGTATAAGTCATTGTGTAACCACCAGCAAGCAAGTGCAGTTTCAAGGTTTGGGAGGCAACTCGGGAGTCACCTGAAGTCAGAGATCAAAAGGAAGTTCATAATTTGGCTCTCAGGAAAGAAAATTGTGTCTGGAGTAACTGACACCTCTAAAGATGTGGGATGCAGGGGAGTATTAAACTTCAATACACTTAAAAGGTTGGACCAGCGGACTGTTATTAATAAACCCGGTTTCGAATTCAGAGAATGGTATAGTTAAGTGCAGTTCTCTTAGCAAATGACTCTTGTGGTCCTTTACAACTGGCCTGTGTTTCTGGGCATAAAGACTTAATACTGGTATTTGACTATTTTTCTTCATGGGAGCTCTCAGAAGATCATGTGACATGGAGACAAACCCAAACCCCAAACACGTGAGTTGCCATGGAGTCGATTCTGAATCACAGCACCCCCATTTGTGTTGTTGGAGTGGGATTGCCCCCAAAGCTTTTTGATGGCTGTGAGGCTCTGGAAACAGATCAACAAGGCTTTATTCTGAGGTACCTCTGGGTAGACAAAAACTGCCTACCCCTGTGGCCTATGAGCTGAGTGGTGGACTTCTGTACCACACAGAAATTCCTTAAACGGTGTGGCGGGGGGTGGGGGGGAATGACAGGCTTGTGCTTTGTAAGAGTGCCTCTGAATGACGGTATCAAGCTGGGAGGGCCACTTAACATGTAACTATTGATCTCTCCTCATCGGGAGGAAAAGAAAATGATGGCCATCAAAGACACGGGGGAATAATTAGCCCAACAGCCTACCACATCAGGTGAACATCAGTGTCCTTGACCCTGAGATGGCAGGAACGAGGTGATGCCTGGCTACCATTACCTGAAAGGGATTGTCATTGAGGGTTCTGGGCCAAGGGGGAGCACAACAACTCAAATTCACAAGGAAGATCAGATTTGCTGGTCAGATAGAAACTGGTGGGACACCCTGACTCTGGCCCTTAGTGACAACAGATCTTGAATGGTGGAGGTCACTGAATGGCTTACTGTCTGCCAAAAGACGATGGGCAGGGCTATGAGGGAAAGACTGAACTAGCAAAGGAAGCACATTTGACAGACCAAAAGGGCAGCATTTAACTAAGGTCAGTGTTTAGAAGGGATAGAAAAGGAGGAGGGATGAAAATGGGAACAGAGGAAGGGTGATAAGTGATGGACATTGAGGGGATTACAGTGAATCAGATGAAACAACATGTGTGTGATTTGTTGAATGTAAAACTGATGATGTGCTCTGTGAATCCCTACTCGATTCACAGATTTTAAAAATATAGTAATAGACAAGAGATTGGTCAGATTTTAATGTTGGTCAATAAATGTGGAACACTGAAGAAGCAATAGTCAACTGAAGTCTAGGTGTAGCTAGTACTGCACAGGCTTGGAGACTCTTGAGATACAAGAATACACCAAAAAGCCAAACTCACTGCCCTTGAGTTGATGCTGACACAGTGACCCTATCGGCGAGGGCGAGGGTAGAAGTGCGCCTGTCAGTCTCCAAGACGGTAACTCTTCATGGGTTTGCAAAACCCCTTCTCTCTCCCGGAAAGGTTGCTGGTTTTGAGTTGCTGACCTTGCAGATAGCAGTCCAACATCTAGCCACTCTGCCACTAGGGCACTCGAGACGGAAGACAAGAGCTAGTAAGCTGCCTTGTTGTAGTGGGGCCCCTCAACAGCACCTGCCACTCCTGACAATCTGGAGCCAAAGTAATTTCAGAAGTCTGCAGCCTTTCCAGCCTTCATGACCCAGATATTAATATACACAATCCCCCAGAGACAAATGTGGGAAGTGCAGACCAGGAGTGATGGGCATGTTAATTACAGTATTGTTTATAACAGCAAAAAATGGGAAATTAAGTACCTAACACCTAGGAGTGTGGTTGAATTATTTCATGTCTACATTATAGCCATTAAGAAGCATGTCTTTGAGGAATCTGTGGTGAGAGAAAAATACATATTATATAATGAGAACTCAAAAAGGTACACAACAAGACAACATAGTGACATGTATGGGATTTTCCTTCTGGTTATAGACATGCACATGACTGAGAGAGCCAACATACAATGTTAATAGTAGTTATCTCAAAGTAACTTGTATTTGGCTCTTCATCTTGAGTGGATTGTTGAAGCATCTGGCTGCTCATGGAGACGTAGGTAGTTTGAAACCACCAGTTTCTCCACGGGAGAGAGAGCTGGCAGCCTGCTTATGGATCAGACTGTTGTTGTTATTAGGTGCCTTTGGGTGGATGTGAACAGCGGAATGGAACGTGGCCATGTCTTGTACCATCCCACGATTGTTGCTAAGTCTAAGTGGACTTGCTTCACCGACTGTGCCACTCTACCTTGTTGATTGCCCTCCTTTGTTTCAGTGACTCATTTTTACCAAGCCTGTGGTCCTTCTCCAGGGACTAGTCTCTCCTGACAACATGTGTCCAGGACATCAGATGAAGTCTGACCATTCTCTTTTCTGAAACATTCTGGAATTACTTCTAAGATCAGTTTGTCTGTTCTTCTGAAAATCTGTGGTATATTTAATATTCTTTGCCAACACCATAATTCACATGTGTCGATTCTTTGTCAAGCTTCCATATTCACATTCTGATTTCACGTGCATAAGAAGCCGCTAACACAACTGCTTGGGTCATACTCAATTGTCAACACTTGCAAGAGGTCTTGAGCAGTAGATTTGCTTCAGGCCAAGTTCTTTGTTTTCATGACTGCTGCTTTCAAGGGTGTTGATGGTATATCCACACACCAATGAAATGCTCAAAAACCTCACTCTTTCCTCTATTTATCAGGGTACTTTTCAACTGATCCGACTTTGGGGATCTTTATTTTGTTTACACTGAGTTATACGCTACACTGAAGGCTGCCATCCTTGAACTTCATCAGCAAGTGCTTCCAGTCTTCCTCACTTTCAGTAAGTAAGACTGTGTCATCGGCACATCACAGGGATGTTCACCAACCTTCCTCCAATCCTGACACCACGTTCTCCTTCAACAGCCCATCTTCTCAGAGGATGTGCTCAGCACACAGACCGGTGAAACACGGCGATGACATACGACCTGATGCACATCTGTCCTAGGGGAAACCACATGACCGTGCTGGAAACCTAGTTATCCTCCTCTGTCCCACAGAATCATGAAGCCTTGTAGCAGACCCGATGACCAAGGGTAAGTTAGTCTATTCCTTTCTGTCATTTTTGAGCTCCAGAACAACTTTCTCTTTTGACTTTTATCATCACAGATACTATTTTTTTTATAAAGCAGTTGTCAGCTTTCACAAGAGTCCCCAGCTAAGTCAGCCCTGATCCCCTGTATAATTATTATTATTAAATGGTAATACATAAAAGTCCTACACCCACAGGTGGATAATTATACTGAAAATAACTCCATATGTCGCAGTGAATAGCCTCTGGGCCAGAGGTTTTAAGTCTTATGATCTGCAATGATATTCATCTTGTCGGAGCACCATCAGGTGCATGAAAGGGCCAACACTGGCAGAGGGAAGTTAACACTCGGGGTGGGGTGGGGTGGGGACTGGTTGGATTCTGGGCCAGATGCTAAGGTGCCTGGTTTCACTCAACAGAGCCACAGATGAGGAGGGGAGAGGTGCTTAAAGGTCAAGTAATTTGTGAGGCCGTGATCAAACGGATTCCAACCCCTCTGACCAGTTTGAAAGCCGAGACTCTCCTGACTACTACAGCTCGCAGCTTGGGGTGAGACATGGGCTTTGTGTTCGACATTTGAAAATGGCTTCACAAAAGAGTAAGCAAGTGCTCCTCATGTGTGGCCCCAGTGATGGATCCACACCCCTCACCTCCTCCCAGAAAAAATGTCCAGACAGCGATGACAGTAGAAACAAGAAAAAGAGAGGGATAGGGGAAATCAGTGATCCCCTCTGAAAACATTGGCTGAGGTTGTAAGAACTGGCCTAGCCCTCTGCTGGAGGTGGGGGTGGGGGCACTAGTAGTGGTCTAGCAGTATCACTTCCCTTGCTCTCACCAGGCAGACAAGGACCTTTGGACTCTCCCATCCCATAGCTTCCTCCCCACCACTGGCACGCTGGTGCTGCTCTCCTCCCTCCTTGGGCTTCGGTGCCTTCTCTTAACATCCACTTTGTGAACTGATGACACAATACACATCAAGGGCCCTAGAGGGATAACTTCACAGGTGAGAAGCATGACTTCTCTCCTAGGGCATGACAGGAAGGAGAAGGGGCAACAGGGAACTAACAATGAGTAGGAGAACAAATCGTTCTGATGGGGATTGTGGTGAAGCTTGCACAAATCATCTGAATATGCTTGAATGATTAAATTGTATGAGATGTATATCCCAAGGAAAAAAATGAAGGTTTTTAAAATTAGACAAGTAAAATAAAAAGTTACTTAAGGACATAAGACCTCTGTGATTATTTCCTTCAGTTTTTCGACCTATTAAATACATTTCAACATCCACCACTTCCTGTCTGTCAACTTGTTATACTGTGGTGGTTGTGTATTGTTAGTATGTTAAAAGCTACGCCTCCAGTATTTCTAATACCACCTGGGTCACTGAGAGAGCTAAGGCTTATTGTGCCAATCTGTGGGATTAACTGAATGGTGGAGAGAGAAATGGCTTGGTGAGCCTCGCCGTTCTAATTCTCGGATCTCTTGCTCTCTAGTTCTCAGGTCTCTTGCTTTCTGGTGGTCTGATGAGGATGCAGCTGCCTTAGCCAGTTCCCTGCTTCAGCTAGCAAGACTCACTTCCTGTAAGACATCTCTGAGGAGAAGCCACATGGACCTACCCTGATGCAGTCCTGAGTGCTGGAGAAGCCACATGGAAACCCCTGTCAGTGCAGACATGCTTACATGGGGTGAGACACTGATTTGGCTTTCCTTTTATAGTCGGTGTCATTGCGTGTGTTTTGTGAGCTTAAGGAAGATTTTGTAGATTGGAATTGGACATGTGGATTAATGTTGGACTTATGGGCTTGGACAGTCCTGGCTTGAGATTCTTAATGTACACTTAGTCTTTATATAAAACTCTCTCTTTGGTGTCAAAAGAATCAGATCTCAGGCATCAAATAGGAAAAAACCATATTACTGTGTATGCATTTTCCTGAGATGATCACTGAGGACAAGTGAGGACAGGAGAAAGAGTGGTGAAAATGGCTAATGGTGCCCGGGTATCAAAAGATAAAATGCATGAGGCCTCAAAGGCTTGAGGATGAGGAAACAGTGCAACAAGGCCTACCATAGAAGAAGCACACCAGCCTGTGCGACCATGAGGAGTGGAAAGAATCAGGTTATCAGGCACCAAAGAACAAAAAACATATTATGTGCCCACCCTCCTGACATGATCGCTGAGCACAAAAGGGTGCAGAGGCAGACAGAGCTGAGGAAACTAATGGCGCCCAGCCACCAAATGATAAAGTAGCTGGGATCTTAAAGGCTTGAAGATGAGCAAGAGGCCACCCAGTGCAGAAACAGTAAAGCCCACGTTGAAGAAGCGCACCAATCTCTGTGATCACGAAGGGTTGAAGGGAGCAGACATCAAAGAACAAGGATTAAATCAGTAAGAATGAGGGGGAAAGCAGGGTGGGAGGTCCAAAGTCCACTTGTGGGCAATTGGACACCCGCTTACAGGGCAGTCATGGGGAGGAGATGGGTCAGTCAAGGGGTAGTGAGGTAGCAATGAAGCATAAAACTTTCCTCTATTTCCTGAAGGCTGCTTCTCTCCAACCACCAAGGTCCCAACTCTGCCCTGCAGTTCCAGTTGGACTGGAGGAAGTACACTGAAAACGCAGGGAACTAGGGGTGGATGAACCCCTTGGGGTCAGTGGTGGGAGTGGAGCTGCTGGATGGGTGGAGGAGGGGTGGGGTGGAGACAAAACAATATGATATGACAAAACAATAATGATGATTATAGACTAATGAAGACTGGGGGAACGGGGAGGAAGAATAGAGGGGGAAGGAAGAAAGGCTTATATCAAGGGTCTAAGTGGAAAGGCAGATGTTGGGAGAAGGTTGACAAGGGCAGGCAAGTGGGAGTGCTTGGCACAGTATATGTAACTATGTATTGAACTATGTATGATGAAAAACGATGTATGAACCCCCAATAAAATGATTAAATTAAAAAAGTGTTGAGTGTCAAAAAAAAAAAAAGAAAACAACTCTCTTCTACATGAGTTTTAGTGGATTGTTCCCCTAATTTGCCCAGACTAACACAGTCACCCATGGTGGGCAGGTTTCATTAGAGCTTCTAGACTAAGCGAGACTGGGAGGAAAAGCCTGCTGATATACTTCTTTTTTGTTTGTTTGTTTTTGTTTTTTAGGCATTACTGCCCTCTGTTGGGAGTAGGAGGCCCAGCCTTGCTCCTAGAGAGCTGCTGGTGGATTTGAACTGCCAACCCAGTGGACCGCAGTCCTGCACACAACCACTACACCACCAGGGCTCAGCCCCTGATGTACTTCTAAATATCAGCCAATAGGGAACTAGTAATACACAGATTGTAACAGAACACTCTGTGGCTCCCTTGCTTTGGAAACACCATCAGGGAGATAATTAGCTACAGCAAAGCCTCATGTTTGGTGAAGCAGCGGATGGACTAGAGCCTGAGAGAACCTCAGTGGCCTAATCGCCTCAACGATGGACTCAAATATGCTGCCGATGGTAAGGGTGACGCGGGACCAGGCAACGTTGCACACAAGGTCACTGTGAGCTGGCACCCTTCCACTCAATGGCAGCGACCTATCTACCTTTTAATGCACAGGGAACAGGACCCTACAAGTCAGATACTGTGTTCAGGGCTTAGCCCTACCTGTGTTATCTGATTTATCTCGTCAACAGATGAGTTTGCAATTGTACCATCAACTAAAGCAGAACCTCATAAATGCAAAGTGGATAAGCCTCCCTTATTTCTTTTTGCTTCTCATAACAAGAAAAGAAAGCCAAGTGATCCCATCCCCATTTTACAGACTAGAAAATTGAGGGGCTTTGGTGTTTTAGTTTATTGGACCAGATAGTCTCCTAAGAATGCACAGAGGGACTGGCGCTGAGTGGAGAGGAAGATAATTTTTAAGGGACATGGCTGGGAGAGCAGAAGCACTGTGTTTCTGCAGACAGGACTGAGGTGAAGCAATACAAGATCAAAATGGGGATGATGAATTTGTGGAATAACAAACTCCACTGATATAACAATATTGTTTGCATACAACTCTGGCTCCAGCCTTCTAATTTACAAATCTTATCATTCTTCAGAGCCAGACACAAACCTTAAAGAACCAGAAAGGCATCCTGACTATCCCGCACAAAGAAACCATCCTGACAGCAGGAATAGCCCAAACATCTCAGGTTCGAATTCACCCATTAGTGCCCTGAAAGAAAGTTCTCCTCACATTCTTCTGTAAAGATGAGTCAATGGATGAACAGTCTGGGGAAGACAACAATGGGACTGATGGTTCCAGGGGGACATAAGAGGAGAGGTGGGGGAAAGGAGGTGGTGTTGACCAACCCAGTGACAAGATAACAAGTGATTCAAAACCTGTAACAAGGTGAGTGTGAGAGGCCTGATAGGGATTGATCAAGAGTAATATAGGGCTGAGCCCCGGTGGTGTAGTGGTTGTGCGCGGGACTGCGGCCCACTGGGATGGAGGTTCAATCCCAGCAGTGGGGCTGGGCCTCCTACTCCCACCACTGGAGAGCAGTGATGCCAAAAAAAAAAAAAGAGTAATATAACAGGGAGAAATTACTAAAACCCAAGTGAAGACTGAGCATGATAGTGGGACAAGAAGAAAGTAAAAGGAAATAGAGGAAAGAACTGGGGGTAAAAGACATTTATAAAGGTCTAAATACAGACATGTTCATAGGTGAATATATTTATATATGATGATGAGGAAATAGATCTACATGCATACATGTATAGGGTTAGTATTAAGATAGCAGATGGGCATTGGACCTCCACTCAAGTACTTCCTCAATGCAAGAACACTTTATTCAATTAAACTGGCATTCCATGATGCTCACCTTTCCAATACGATCACTGAAGACTAATGTGTGTGTAAGCAAAAGTGGTGAAGAAAGCTGGTAGTGCCTGACTATCAAAAGATATAGCGTCTTAAAGGCTTGAGTAAACAAGTGGCCATGCAGCTCAGAAGCAACAAAGCCCACATGGAAGACGCACACCAGTCTGTGTGACCACGAACTGTCCAAGAGATCCGGTATCAGGCATCAAAGAACTAAAAATTATATCATTATAAATGAGGGGGAGCACAGATTGGAGAGCCAAAGCCCATCAATAAGTGAAGCAACAGCCTCCTACAGAGGGGTTTCAGGGAGGAGATGAGCAAAAGTGCCGTGTAGTAACAATGAAATATGCAACTTTCCTCTCGTTCTTACATGCTTCCTCCACCCGCCATCATGATCCCAGTTCTACGCTACAAGTCCAACTAGACCAGGGGGTGTACACTAGAGCCACAAACATGGGGAATTCAGGGCATCTGAACCCTTCAGGACCAGTGGTGATACTGGGAGGCTGGAGGGAAGGTGGAGTAGAAAGGGAGAACCAATTACAAGGATTCACATAGAACCTCTTCCCTGGGGTACAG
Source organism: Nesogale talazaci (assembly GCA_004026705.1). Taxonomy (NCBI): domain Eukaryota; kingdom Metazoa; phylum Chordata; class Mammalia; order Afrosoricida; family Tenrecidae; genus Nesogale; species Nesogale talazaci. The sequence goes on along the minus strand of PVJH01002052.1, from coordinate 74,134 downwards.
ACAACAGGCAAGTGGGTGAACGTACACATTGGACAGTGTATGATATGACAAAATAATGATAATTTGTAAATTATTAAAGATTCATAAGGGAGTGGTGGGGGGAAAGAGGAGAAATATGGAGTGCTGATAGCAGGAGTAGAAGGAGGATGTTTTGAGAATGATGATGGCAACAAATATACAAATGTGTTCTGCCTCCAATTGATGTATGTATGGATTGTGATGAGAGTTGTCTGAGCCCCAATAAAATGATTTAAAAATAGATAAATAAATAACAAAAAGCATACAAACAGGAAAAAGAAGACAGCCAAGAAAATCCTCTGGAGTAGCTCTACCTGCTGTCTGTCCCAGGGGCTGTCCGGAAAAGGAATAAGTCAATGGCAACAGGGAGGTTCTCCCCAGCCTGAGCTCTTCCCAATAACATGTTGTGTCTGTGCGGGGCTGGGGGGGGCGCCATTGCCTTTTACATGTGGAAAATGCAGTCGAAGATACAATGAGATGCAGAGTCCAGAGGTCTAACTAGATCACATATCAGCTGCCTCAACTTCCTCTGCACTTTTCCACCCTCTTATATACAGCCCATTTTTTCCAACCCCCTCGCTTGGTCCTCTGTTGATTGAGGGCAGACAGTGAGTCTTTATTATCACACCACCCCCCCTCCCCACAGACACATGGTTTTTGGCCAAGCACTCTGTGCATAGTAACTTCTCAATAAACAGCTTATGTTCAATATCTGCTTGATGGCAACAGTGGTTGTTAAGAGGGCTTTCTTGTGCTCAGAATGTCAGACTCTCTGCTGTATATAATTAAAACAAGAATGAACATGAAATGTATAATTTCTCTCAGCTCTCATTTAATCAGGCATTCATTACCATGTCTGATTCTGTGTTCTGTGAAAAGAAGAACCGCTTAGTCAGCGTTTCCTCTGAGATGAGGATAACCCAATGCATACATATATCAGGGATTTAAAAGAGCCCAACTCAGACAAAATAAAACCATCACACATAAGGGGAAACCATCAACTTCATGATACGATATTCTATCTGCGGCTAAAGCATCCCCAAAGCAGAGTGGGTTCTTGGCCCAACTTTGACCACTGGGTATTTGGGATGGTCAAGGAACACTAAGAAAAGGAGCTAGGGTCCTCATTAGGACCATGAGTCATGGACATAAAATACACAACTTTCCTCTAGTTCTTAAATGCTTCCTCTCACCCACTTTCATGATCCCAATTTCACCTTACAAATCCAGGTAGACCAGGGGATGTACACTGGAGCTGGAAACATGGGGAATTCGGGACAGATGATCCCTTCAGGACGAGTGGTAAGAGTGGCGATACCAAGAGATAGACTAGAAAGGGGAAGTCGATTGCAGGGATCTACTTGTGTGTGCTTGTGGGGAACCAGTGACAGTGGTACACTACTCGCCGTCTGCAGAGGAGACCTGGGTAGATTTCCAGTCAACATGCTCCCAGTGCAGCTATCACTCATCTGACGGTGGAGGCCTTCCTGCTGCTATGACTTGAAACAGGCTTCCGCAGAGTGGCAGACTCAGATGGATGAAAGCAGTAAAGGCCTGGAGAAGCACTGAGAAGATCCTCTGGACCACACAGTCCCATCCACTGCTAATAACTGGCATGGATGGGCCGGTTGCAATGACTGGACAGCGTTTCATTTCATGGGGTCACTGGGAGGTGAGAGCTGATTTGCTAGCAGCTAACAATGACTGGTGTATACAGACTACAGGTCACATTGCACAGCAAAAACCACAGAGGTGGGAACCTATGTAAGGAGGAAACCTGCCAGAGACGGAAGAGTCAGCTATGCACTTCTGGATGAGCAGTGGAAGACTGGACTGCGTCAGAAGCAGACAACCTGTAGCCCCTGGAAAAACAAGTTCAAGCTCTCCCAGGTCTCCCTGTATGCTCTTCCTCCATGCTCCCTTCTAAGACATTGCACGGCCAGCTTAGGAACAAGAAAACTCACTTGGATGAAAAGTTTGGATCTGGGGGTTAGACTGGAGAGCTGTCGAAGGGACATTTGGTCACTGAAGCTAAGAGCAGTCTGTGCCACTGAGCTGATTTCGATGCATGGCCACCAGGGTGTTTGAGTTGAGCTACGTGCCCTAGGATTTTCAGCATATGTGGAAGCAGATCACCAGGACTTTTTGGCAGAGCACTGTGAGGGGGATTCAAACCACCAAGCTTTCAGTTCATGGACAGGTGCTGATCACGTATGCCAAGTTGTGATCTAAGCTAACCTTAGCAGTGTTGTATGCCGTGCTTTACTGCCAAACCCTACACAGCAGCATGTAGGAGCCTCTACTCTCCTTTAAGCCATCTGACCCTCATCGAATGAAAAAAACCCATGTCGGGCACAGGGTACCTACGTTTGTGTCCTCATGGCTGTGACCATTAGTCTCCACCAACTCCTTGGCATCTTTTAGCTGTGAAGTTGAAGGGAGGGAGAAAAAAAAAAGAAAAAGAATCAGCAAGCATATCTATTAAATATATATCATCTTGTTAACTCTGATTTATCTGAGGTTGCACTGTATAAAACTTCCTATGAGGAAAACCAGATGGAGCATATAATTCTAATGAGTCTTTTGGAGACCAGTTTGAAACCAATATTTTACGAAGCTTGATGGCTGGCAAAAATAAAAAATATATAAATAAATGGGTCCTGGTCATTATTTTTTAAATAATAAGATTAGAAAGCAGTTCCATGGGCATAAAATGTACAAAATTGGGTTTTACGAATAATAAATGATTTCATTTTCTCGCCGTATTGGTATTAATTTAAACGCTGCAACATTTGCAAGTCGCCAGCAGCTAAATGATGTTGTACTAACGATTCTCTGTGCATCATCTACCCGTGGCTGTTTAATAGGCTGCAGGGTTACTGTACTCATCTTCTTGGAGAACATCTTTGAGTGGAGGCTTTGTTTCTGGACGTCTACAGGAGAAGAGGAGCCCTGGTTGGCATAGTGATTACACACTGGGCTGCAAACCCAAGACCCAGAGTTTGAAACCCACAGTCACAGGAGACAGACGAGGGCTTCTACTCCTGTAAAGAGTGACAGTTTCAGAAGCCCACAGGGCAGTAGGACCCTGTCCTGTAGGGTCGCTATGAGAGAACACTGACTGGATGACAGTGAGCTTGTTTCTGAGGGAGCAGGTGCGGTGCCTTGGGAAAGCATCTCCAGGGCCGTGGAGTCATCAGAAGAAAGGCCCCTCCTCCAATGGGATTTGCCTGGGGAACACTTGGAACCACCCCCTTCTCTCAGAGGGCTTAGAAGTAAGACTGTAGAAGATTCTAAGCTGAAAACCAACTCCCTGCCATCGAGCTGACTCTGACAGCAACCCTACAGGATAGAGTAGCACTGTTCTCCCTTTGCCCCGTGTGGGCTTCTCAGACTGTAACTCTCTCTCTCTCTCTCTCTCTCTCTCTCTCTCTCTCTCTCTCTCTCTCTTTTTTCTCTTTCCTCTAGTTCTCTATTTTTTTAAATTCCAACTCCCCATATTTCCCCTTCCCCTCCCCCATGAACTTCCATATTTACAAATTGTTATTACCTCTTCATATTGTACACTGTCCAATATGTCACTTCACTCACCCCGCCCCATTGTCAGCACCCCAGAGAGGAAGTCACATGTAGATCCCAGAAATTTGTTCCTCCTTTCTACTCCACCCTCCCAGTGTCACCACTCCCCACTAGTCTCAAGCCATTATCTATTCTAAATTCCCATGTTTCCGACTCCAATGTACATCCCCTGGTCTAGCCTAATCTGTCTGGCAGAATTGGGATAATGAGAGTCGGTGGGAGGAAGCATTTGAGAACTAGAGGAAAGTTGCACATTTCATTGCTACTACACTGTACCTAGACAGGCTCATCTCCTCTCTGCAATCTCTCTGTAAGAGGATGTCGCTTCACTTATTGATGGGCTTTGGGTCTCCAATCTGAACTCCCCTTCATTTATAATGATATAATTTTTAGGTCTTTGAAGCTTGATACTGGATCCCTTGTGGTCACACAGGCTGTTGTATTTCTTCCCTGTGGGCTTGCTTTTTAGCTAGATGGCCACTTATTTACCTTCAAGTCTTTAAGACTCCAGATGCACATCTTTTGATAGCTGGGCACCATCAGATTTCTTCACCACATTTGCTTATGCACATATTTGTCATCAGCAATCATGTCAAGAAAGTGAGCATACAACGTTATGATTATTAGTTCTTGAAACCTGATAATTGATCCCTTTGGCATCTCTTGGTCCTATAAGTTGGTGTGCTTCTTCCATGTGAGCTTTGTTGCTTCTGAGCTGGATGACCACTTATTTACTTTCAAGTCTTTAAGACCCCAGACGCTACATGTTTTGATAGCCAGGCACCATCAACTTTCTTCACCACATTTGCTTATGCACACATTTGTTTACTGTGATCGTGTCAGAGAGGTGTACATCATGGAATGCCAATTTAATAGAACAAAATATTCTTGCACTGAGAAAGTACCAAATGGAGGTCCAATGCCCATCTGCTGTCCTAATTCTAAGCCTATAAGTATATGCATATTGAAAACTGTCGCTCCTTATAGGAATAGAAAGCCTCATCTGTCTCCCTTTGAGAGGCTGCTGACCTCATGGTTAGCAGTCCAGTGCATACCCCACTACCCCACTAGGGTTTCTTGTTCAGAAGACTTCAGGAAACTGTTGATGGGCACTATATCCTAATCTGGTCCAAAGGAGATGTTAGGAGGCAGAGAGTAGGGGAGAAAGTGAGCGGTGCTTGATGGTACCACCAGCTGCTTGATGGTACTTCTCTGGCTTAGGATGCTTGGGAAGCAGTGTGTTAGTCCTGTTAGTCCAGGCAGACTAGAGAAACAAATTCATAAACATGCATATGTATATAAGGGAGAGGTTTATATACAAGAGAAATGGAACATTGAGAAAGCATCCCAACCCAGTCCAGTCCAAGTCCATAAGTCTAATATCAATCCATAAATCCTCTTCAGACTCATGAAGCACTTGCAATGACACCAGGACAATCACAGGCCAGTGGGTGCAGAGTCTTGGGTATCCAGTAGTGGTAGAAGCATCTCAGTGCTGGCAGGGGCCTCTCTGGAGCTTTTTAAGTATCTCAGCACTGGCAGGAGTCTCCATGTGATTTTTCTGGCTTCAGAGGTCTGGTTTCATCAGGGTAAGCCAATGTGACATCTTCTCCAGTATGTCTCACAGGGAATCAGTTTTGTGTCTTGTCAGTAGAGACAAGAGACTTAGCTGTGAGTCTCTAACCTCCAAGAGGAAATGCTGTCAGATTTCCCAGAATTCTCAGGAGAAAGCCATGCCCACATGGAGGTCTCATTTGGCAATCTCCAGATTGACAGGCTAGACTCCACCCCTACACTCCCAATCCTGAAGCTGACACATTACATGACTGCCACAAGCAGCATCATTTTTGTGCTGAATATAAAGTATTCATGGTAAGAAATAAATATTTAAATTTGGAAAAAAATTAAGTGAATACATGCCACCAATATATTTGATTTAGAACATTGCCTCTTTCTGGCTACTTGTGCATATTAAAACCAAAGTTTAATGAGAGCTTTTCTAAGGTGATCTCAGACTTTCAGCAAAAAGGGCTCTTCTCCTCATGCCAGGAGAGGGTCTCTGCTGGGCAATGGTGTCAGGAAGACATGGCACAGGAAGACATGGAACAGGGATGGCTGTTTGTGGACCAACCACACTGCAGCTCATTTTGCCTTCACTTCCATGCCCAAGCCCACTGTCATCAAGTCTTCTCCAGCTCACAGAGGCCCCCAGCGGCAGAGCAGACCTGCTCCCGGGCTTCTTTAAGGAGTCGGAGTGCCACAGCTTTGCCCTGCAGGGCAGTTGGGAAGTTCAACCTGCTGACCTTTTTGCTAGCAGCCCCTTGTCTAGGCTTCTTGGCCACCAGGGCTCCTCCCCCAGTGTTTTCCTGGACTGACAGCCCATGCATGTCTGTGCACACTCCATGTGCAAGGGCGGGTGGGAAGCGTGCGGAGTGGATCAAATACAGGACCACAGCAGCATGCCCTATCTAATCACAGAAAACAAAGGTCGTCTTTTAGACACAACCCTCTGGCTTCTTGTCTCACATCATCTGTGTTCCCCAACTTCCCCTCCTCATCAACATCTCTGTTTATCTTGCTTGCATTTCGGTGAGTGACAGTGGGGTGTCTCCAAAGGTGTAGCTCCTTTTCAGCCCGATAAAGGGCTTTTCATGAGAGCCTGCACCACCTCGCCTGCTCACATAACCTTGCTAGGGGCTTCCCGTCTGCAATTTACATGAACTCCGGGCTGGTGGCTCCACGTCCCCCTCTGCCCTGTCTCCTAGGGCATGCTTGCTCTCATGCCCTGCCCACCTGTCTACTCAGATTGTTTGCCTCTCTCCCAGAACCTCCAGAATAAACCTGTCCTCCTCCTGATGGGCAAGCTCCAGGCCAGCCATGGCTCAACCCTAGCCAGTCCGCTCCACCCTTCTCCCCCCATCAGGCTGCTCTGGGAAACTGGCAGGCTGCCCTGCTCCCACTGGGTGTTGTTGGGGTGACAGTCTCTGGCACGTGGTGACCCTGACCTCCTGGGGTCGGACTGCTGTGGCTCGCTGGGTGTCCACTGGCCTGTCCCCCGGTCTGTGCGTATCTGAAAGCTCTGCCGGAGCCTGCTCAGGAGCAAACAAGAGGCCAGTCTCCCTTGGCAGGTGCTTGTCATGCCCCAGAGTCAGACCTGGGTTTCCCGCATGGAAGGTGAGACTCCTACCACTGACTCACCCCTGGCCCCTTCTGTCCAACAGCGGAGTGATGCATCTTGTCTAGTGACACCTGATTTACCGCACCAGCCCCGACCCTGGAAACGACTGCTCTGTAGAGGAAATGCAGGGCAGGGGCTGGTGGGTCCCGGGAGGTCCTGGAGATGCTGTACGTTGGCAAAGGGGGAGGGCCGAGAAGATCCTGGAAGGCTTGAGGATGGACCGACCATGCCAAACCCATTGCCCTGGAAGCAATGCTGACTCACAGAACCCCTCTAGGGCAGGGTGGAACTGCCCCTGTGAGTTTCTGAGACTGTAACACTTTACAGGAATAAAAGGATCCTCCCTGGATAAGGTGGAACGAAACGATTGTTTTTTGAAGTCAGGATTCTCCTCAAGTGAAAGTCGTATTCTTCAGTCTGTCTGTCTGTCTGTCTGTCTGTCGTAGTCTGGAGGCCCTGTGGAAACCTGTCTGTGTGAATGGAAGAAACAGCTTAGCTCTGCCTATAAAGTGATCAAGGTAGGTCGGGAGTCCCTTGATGGGACAACTCGAGGTTTCCAGGTGTGAGGCCATTCGTCTAGGACACATCTGTAGAGCACGGAGGGAGTGTTCACACAAGAAGGGTTCCAGCTCCCATCGCCAGGGTGACAAGTGCACCGCACAGTGACCGCCGATGCCGAGCTGCCCTTCAGGGGTTCTCGAGGGCTGACTTTTTAGAAGGTGCATCACTGGACCATGTTTCCAGAGCACTTCTGGGTAGACTCCAACCTCAGAGCTTTTGGTTAGCTATCAGGAACACTAAGTGTTTGCACCACGCACAGGCTCCACACAGGTAGCTAGTCTATCCAAATCCAAAGACGTTCATGTTCACGGGCTGAAGAGGTATGCTGTTAGATGTCTGTGTGTGTGTGTGTGTGTGTGTGTGTGTGTGTCTGACAGTGGGGGGGGGGTGTGGAAGGAACATGGACATTATACACCACCAGCCTCAAAGACCACCAGGTAAGTAGGCAATAGAGTCTGCTGGTGGCTTAGAACAAGTGCACCTAGCTGCTGTACACACCATTGCTTGCAAAGACTCCCCCCTCCCCCCATTTAAATGAGCACTTCACATTTAAGACTGCTTCCTTCTCAGTTGTGTTTCTCAGACCTTCAATGATTTCAGCCCTGAATCCTCTTTCCATTCTCCCATTTTAACTTCTGTAAAGGCATGCCAAGTACAGGGATATTTGACCAAGGCTTTGCTCTAATAATAATTTATAAATTATCAAGGGTTCATGAGGGAGGGAGGGTAGGAAAGGGGGAACAATGAGGAGCTGACACCAAGGGCTCAAGTAGAAATCAAACATTTCAGAACAGATGATGGCAACCTATGTACAAATGTGTGCTTAACACAATGGACGCATACATTAGAAGAGCAGTAAGAGTCCTTAATAAAATGATTTAAAAATAATAAAAAATAAAATAAAAATGCATGACACAAGAAGAAACTGATCCAACTTTCTGCAGAGCTCACCATCCACTTTTATGCCTGGAACTTGTATTTCAAATCACCCTAAAGGATTCAGGTCATTTAGAGAAAAGAGAAATTGCCCTCCTTCACAGCCTTTGTTAACGTTACCTGCCAGGGAAGAATCAAGGAGAAAGGGGGAATGAAACCAAGACACCTCACCTGTCTGTATATGTTTGTGGGCATATGCAAATCCAATCAACTTCCATTTTGCTGTGTGTGGGAGGGGGGGCGGGGGGTGTCTTTCTGTATGGTGGAAAGAGGAGACCAGTGATTTCAGGTCTGCTAGATGGCGAAGTAAGAAGTCGTGGTGGGGTAATGGGTTATGACCTGGGCTGCTAACCTCAAAGGCAGCAGCAGTTCAACAGCACCAGGGACTCCACGGAAGAAAGATGAGGGCTTCTATTCCCACATGAGCTAGTCTCAGGAATTCCAGGAGCAGCTGCACTCTGACTCACAGGGCTGCTGTGAGCCGCATCAACTTCACGGCAGCAAGTTGTCTGGACGTGGTGAGCCAAGGTGCCCTGAAGGTGCACAGTTAAAAGCTTAGCTCTTAACAGGAAGGCTGGGGGTTCCAGTCCCCCCGGAGCACCACAAAAAGAGCGGGCTGGTTATTTCCCTAAAGATGACAGGCGACAAAACCCTAGGGGGCAGAGCTATTCTGGGAAATGGGTCAGGAAGAGTCCAAATCAATTCGGAGTCCACTTGCCTATCACTGAAGAACCCGGTGGCACAGTGGTTATTATTGAGCTGGTAACCTCAGCATCGTCAGTTCAAAGGCACCAGCTACTTCCAGGGGAAAAGACAAGGCTTTCTATTCCCATAAAGAGTTTTAGTCTCAGAAACCCCCCCCATGGAGCAATCCTGCCCTCTCCTACAGGATGGCTGTGAGTTGGGATCGACTGGATGCCGGTGAGTGTGGTGTGTTTTTGGGTTTCCTGTCATGTTGTGGTAGGGTGGTGGAATGCATGTTGCTATGATACTAGAAGAGACACCACCATTGTTTAAAATACCAGCAGGGTCACCCAAAGCGCATAGGTTTCAAGTTAGATAGAGGGCGGATACTTTACAAAATTAATCATTAAACGAAGAAGTCCCTGATAGTCTACTCCTGACAACTGTCTGGTGAAAATTGAGATACAGTTGATTAGTATGGCTTGGTGGCCCCAACAGCCCTAAATGAGACCGACTGACACAGTGACAACAACCACGGGCTTAAACAACAATTGTGAGCACGGGCGGGGCTTGGCAGTGTTTGCTCTGTTGTGCATACAGTGGATGTGAGGCACAGCCAACTTGATGGTACCTAACAATGGCAATGTATTTTCAACTCAGTCTGACTTATTCAGAATCATATGGCTTTAGTGTAAGTTAGTGGATTCACGTCTTTCATGTAAAGACAATGATTAATTTTGTAAAGCATCCCCCCTCTATCTAAGTGAACTGGCATAGAGACCTTACAGTCTCCACATCCCCAATAGATCATAAACACTTAACACTTTCAGACAAGGAACTAAACCAACCTTTTCTTGATATCAAAGCTTTTAAAAAGGAAAACCACTTGGTAAGAAAAATGATTCATAGTGGGGTTGGGCTCACTCTCTACTCCTTAATTTGTGAAAATCACCTTTGAAGATAGGTGTGCATTTAGATAAATGATCTTTAAGCAAGATATTGCATATGAATGAAAATACTTAAAGTCACCAATGTGTAATGACTTCAAAGGGTTCTGCTGGGCTACTATTTGTGACTCCCCCTCTCAATCACCACAGGTTGCATCACTGGGGACCAGGGGAGGCCTGATTTCACTGCTGCCAAACGATCCATCTTACCTCGGCGAAAGACAATGCTTTTCAATCCACTTATCAATGTCAGGCTTCAGTTTAGTATCAAAGAAAGCCGGAATAAAACGATCAGATTTACACATGTCACATAAAGGAGTTGCCGCTACCATGGTGCGATAAGTGCCCTGATGCACGGGGAAGATATGTTTTTTAATGTCACCATGAATCAGTTCTTCTTATTCATATGTCTGCAGGAGCGGTGTGGGTTCTGTGGAACTCATTTTCTCCACTATTAGGTTTTAACAGGAGGCAAGCTGCTACTTTGAAAGATAACTCCATTGCCAACATTAAAAAAAGAAAAACTTTAACAAAATTCATCTGTCTTTTGGAAGGGATATTTGCCTGAGGCTGGCAGGCTGGGATGGCCCACAGGGCAGAAGTAAGCATGGAGCGAGACTCTGAGTTCAACACTCTGGCACCGCTCGGACCTCTGACAGGGCACAGGCTAGCTTCAGTCAGGTCTGCAGGTGAGATACTCAGGGGAGGAACTCCTCTTCATATGCCCTTCCCCTCACCCCCAACAAACAGACAGGCAGATAAACACAAAACTGAGTTTCTGCTACTTACTTGTTCCTGGAGAACTTTGAGTAATGCCTGTGTGTGGGACTGCTCTTCTTTGGCTTGTTCCAGTTCTGATTTCTTGTTGTTTAGCTCCTCCTGGATGGTCAGCAGTTGCTGTGGAAACCAAAGGTGACGCACGGTCAGGTGGAGCAGCAGGAAGCTGGATCATTGGAAATGTTCAGAAAAGCCAGCCAAAAGGAAGAGCAGGGTGTGCCATGTCTGAAAGGTTAGTCTGGACTTCAGTTGGAAAAGTTTAGAGAAACAAACAAACTTTGTCATGGTGAACCGTGAAGGTTCACAGAGCCTGTTGTTGGCAGATCAACAAGTCACACAGTTTGCTCATCTCATTGTTGGCATCCCCTCCTGCTTTGACCCTGCTCAACTAATGTCCTTGGTCAGTGCTGTCTTTGGTTGCGGAAGATTGATTATGCTGTGGTGGGGGAACCTCACTCGTGTTACAGATCCCCGTGGGATTGACTGTTGGGCTAACAACTGATCCCTGGAAGGCAGGGATGAGTTCACTTCCAGACCTGAAAGGGGACTGAAGGGTTTCCACCTGTCTGTCTGGTCGTTTTTTATGATTTTAAGTCTTGCTCCACATTTGAAACAAAACAAAACATTTGCATCTGTGTGTGTGTGTGCCCTCCTCCTCCCTTAGCTGCGTTTCAAGGTCTCTGAGTGGTGCAAGCAGTCTGCCCTTGACTAGAAACTGAGAGGGGGGCAAAGGGACCCCACCCAGTAGCACCAAAATGAAAGGCCTGGTGATCAACGAGCAAAGGGTACCACCTGTTGATATGCCAACAATGGGCTGTGAACCTTCAAAATTCACCATTAAGAAGTTTTGTTTGTTTTTCTAAGCCTTTTCAACTGATCTATATCTGTAAAGGTCCAGGCACAAGGACCCTGCCCTATGCATTTGTTTGACTGAGCAACATGGGGGTCTTTATGGGTGGGAATCAGGCTCGATGTTAGAAGGGAAGATTGCCTAGTGGTATTTGATTTACTGCAACCACAAGAAGATGGGAGAGGGGCTTTACTGTTCCAGTTACAAAGGAGGAGAGGGAAGCTCAGGAAGGTCACAGGTGCTACGCTGGCCCAGCAAAGACTCTGCCAAGCCTGAAGCGCCAAACAGCTACATCAAGCCTCCTCATAGGATGCAACTCAGTGGCAATGGATGTGATTTAGCAGCAGGGTCTGTTTAGTAGCCTAATGAGTATGTGCTGCACCTTTGGACATGGGAGAAGGCTGCCTGGGACATGATAAAAGCAGTGTGCTGTGGCATCTCAGATGAAGCAGGACTGGAGTGGTGTGAGTCTATAAAACATCCAGGCAGTGCTGATAAACAACAGGGTGGTGAGTGGCAGAATTAAGTCATTACTTTTTAACACCCTTAATGTAATGAGCTTGCGTCATTTTGTCCACGGGCGTAAAGGTCTTTTGTGGTAGCTCCGAGACACTCCTTCCCCAAGGATGCCCTCTTCATTCCTCTGTTATGACGCAGGTGTTTTATTAGATCAGCAGGACTGAAGTCCAAACTGCAATCAATATATCAGCCCAGAAAACTGCTGATATAAGCTGTCAAAACACTAAGCTATGGCCGACACTGCTATTTTAAGCTGGGCCACCGAAGGGATTTTTGTAAGCCTTGAGCTTCCCTGGCCCTACCAACTATAACTCATGTGGAAGCTTACCTTGTCTGCCAAAAACCGGGCTTTACTCGGCACTAATTCAATCAGAACATGGTTCTATGCTAATATACACACATGGTAGAGAAGAACATGAGAGTGCATCTAAACACGCGCCGGGAAGAGTGGTGTTTATTCAAATCTTCTTGACAACAAAGGACACATTTGGAGCCACAAAAGTGTCTGTTTCTGACTGCTCTACGTAAACCAGGCTGCACTTGTGAGTGGAAAAGGAGACCGAGTAGCGCATTGGGCCACATAATTGCAAGGTCAGCAGCTCCTCTTCCTGGAAAGACGTAGTCTGGGATGATCAAGGGGACACTGCTACCCTGCCCTATACAGCTACTGGGAGTTGAGGAAGCCCTGCTACCCTGGCCTCTGCAGTCACTGTCAATCAGGGACAGCTCGAAGGCAGGGGGTTTGGCTTTGTTTTGCTAATGAGATGAAAATAGGTGTGAAATCCTGCTGTATAGGGATTTCTGCAGAGCTCTCTGCAGAGCTTCCTGGCCAGTTCTTAAGGACTGAACCTACTCGATGTGAGATTACTGCTGCTTCAGTGTTCTTGTGAGGAGTCCTGGTGGCACCGAGGGCTAAGCTCTTCTCTGTTATGGAAAGCCAGCAGTTTGATTCCGCCAGCAGCAGGGTGGGAGAAAGAACCCAGAGATCTTGGGAACTCCCAGAGGCAGCTCCCCTCTGTCCTAGAGGGTCTCTATGAGCGAGAACAGCCTCCGAGGCACCCCTCCACCACCACAGACGTCCCCACTACAAGGGTAATGGGAACGGTGCCAAGTGTCTGCTTTCAGGGGACAAGTACCTGAGTGGTGGTGGTGGCGGTGGCGGTGTGCCTGGGATGAACTCAGAAAAGCATCCTGTCCTTGACCATTTGCATGTGCTCATTCTGTCCTAGCTTGGCTGCTGTGATTCCTGGTTGCCATGGAGTTTGCCTCCTTCACAGAGCTGCCATACATAATGGGATCAGATCTCGGCCATCTATTGGGTTTGCAGGGGTTATTTTTTTGGTTGTAGACTTTCAATTCTTTCTTCCTGGTGTTCCCTTCCATGCTCTGCTGAAACTGTTCAGCCTCACAGTGATATACATATCTGGTTCTGGGCAGACATTTGAGAACTTACTTTGTCTCTTTGTCTTCCAGGCATTAACAGTTTTTAAAATTATCCAGCAACCCTGTGACTTTTATTTCACTACCTGCCATATCAAGTAATTGCATGTGAGGTTATACTCCCATCCATGTCGGTGCTGCAGTAGAGGATGGGATTTCATTGTGCATCGATTGACGGGAGCACAGAACCCAGGGAAGCCGTGTTGGGCTTTCCCACAACGATAAGCTCCTGAAACAACTGTGTGCAAATGACGGGGGATGACCTTGCTCCTTCACTGTCCCTCGTGGCTGGTGCAGAACAGCCCCAGACATGTCAGGGACCCTGCCTTAAGTGGCCAAGGATGAATTTTTATATCATTAGATGATCCCAAGTCCAAACTCTAAGCCTCTTTGACAAATGAGCCACATGAAGCATGGAGAATTGTCTTCAAAGATCGGTTTCATTTTTGTCCACTCCCACCCAGGAGGTAGCAAATGTTAGGATCACCTCGTGTCCCCAAAGAGGGGTGTGTCATGATGGTGTCTCCCTCCGTGAATGGGGCACCAGAGACGCATTCAAGATGAGCTCATTAAAATACCCTCGGGCACTGAAGAAGGTCACAACACATTTTCAAAATCAAGGGGGGAAATTTTAGAGTCTTAGGTTAAAAAATATTGAATTTGGCAATAAGTCCTTAGAAAATAACTGGATACTGTCTGTGGGTGAGTGGGTGCATGACTGCCTGTCAGTTTTGCTTGTTAAATTTCTGGTGTAACTCTAAGGACAAGGTGTTACATTAATAGGGAGAGAGGGAAAAAAATGAAGCCTTTATAGGGTGCCAGTTAAAGTCTTTGGTTGCTGACTGGAAGGTTGGTTGCAGTTACCAGCACTGTGTAAACCAAACAGAAAAACACACTCATTGTCACTGATGCAATTCCAACTCTCTCTCTCTCTCTCTCACACACACACATACACACACAGCCTTCCCTTGGTCTGGCTTCCCATGTACGCTTCCATCCTTCCTCATGCTTCCTTGAAATCTTTTAAAATCAAACACTATCTCCTGAGCCCTGGTGGCGTAGTGGTTGGGTGTGAGACTGTAGTCCACAGGGCTGACAGTTCAAATCCAGCAGCAGCTCTCCAGGAGCAAGGCTGGGCTTCCACTCCTACCAGAGCAGTGATGCCACATACACACACAAATAAATAAATAAATAAATAAATAAATAAATAAATAAATAAATAAAAGTAATTAAAATCAGGGGCTGAGCCCCGGTGGCGTAAGTGGTTGAGTGCAGGACTGCGGCCCGTGGCCTTGGCGGTTCAAATCCAGCGCCGGCTCTCAGGAGCAGCAGTGGGTAGTGCCCACGACCACCAGAGGCAGTGATGCCCCCCCCCAAATAATAAATAAATAATTAAAATCAAACACCATCTCTCTTTCTCTCCCCTCTGTCTTCTACTCCATTCTTTCCTGAAGCATGAGCAATGCCTCTCATGGCTTAGTGTACTTTTTTGATTTGACAGTGCTTCTCTAGAATATATAGACTGTGGTTGTATATTTTTATGTAATGATATTGTGTCATCTTTCTTACTGCTGTAGTTTTACTAAGAATTGCAGAGGCATGGGTATGCTGTAGGTCAGACACAGGACCACGGGTTGGCAGTTCAGACCCACTAGCTTCTTTGTGTGTGAAAGATGATGCTGTCTCCTCCCATAAAAATTGACAGTGTGAGAAATCTATTATACTAGATCACCCTGAGTCGGAATTGACAAGATGGAAGTGAGTTTGGGTGATGCTTTTAAGATATTGAGCTATATGTATCAATTCTACTGCTTCTATTCTATTCTATTCTATTCTATTCTATTCTATTCTATTCTATTGCTGTAGAATAGTCTACGATATACATTCCCAAACTTATTTGGCCTTCTATCCTTTTTCAGAAAAAATATAATTCTTCAGCACATCCCTGGCAATTAAAAACACATCCTATCAATATAAAAAACAAAACCCCAATTGACTGCCATTGAGTAGATGCTGTCTCATACACACCCTATAGTACAGGGAAGAACTATCTCTTTGGAAACTACCAGTTTCCAAGACTGTCTTTCTTCCTCAGACTGCAACCATGAAGTTATGAGCCCACCACATAACCACGATACCACCAGGTCGGGATAAAGTGTAGGCATCTGCTTTTGAAGCACCCCTGGACTGATCTAGCAACTTCCCTGCCCAAGAATGATATCACATACTTTCAGAAACACTGGTTTATGAGGTACGCCCACTCTCTAAGTAAAAGCCACTCGGATTATCTCAGATTTCCCCTGTCCTGCCACGAACCATGGGAGTGCATGTTCGCCGCTGTCATGTCAGAGAAGTTCCAGAGGCTGCACATCCAGGGCTTGGCTGAGACACCAGTTCCCAAGAAGTTAACACACCAATTGCCTCTGAAGGATTACTGAGCTGGTTACCAGCCTATCATCACCACACAAGATTGTTGTCCCCACAGTCACACTCAATGTTTACCAGTCTGCACTTCTCTGAGATGTGAGTTTAAACCACCTAGCCTCTCTTCCTAGGTCCTAGAGTTTATTCCCACCTCCTGAAAGAACAGTTAGAAGCTGGGTGCCCAGTTATGGTATTGGGGAGATCTTTACAAAAATACTGAAATCCGGGCCCTACAGAGGACTAATTACCTTGGAATCTCTCAGGACTGGACCTAGACACCATCATATATATTTAAAACCTTCAATATGTCTAATGTGTCATTGGGGACAAAAACTACTGTCTCCTTTGGAACTAGTTAATCCCCAGTCTCCTGCAATGTGACTTCCAGCCCCAGAACTGTACTCACCCTGCTGTCTTTTTCTCCTTCTCAGCTGTTGTACCAGCTGGTTCTCCTCTCCTCACTGCACGCTCTCTCGAGGTGGTCCCCGTCCACTCGCAGCATTACAGCAACACACCTCATGTGTGCGTGCTTCTGCTTCACATCCTGACCTCACAGACCCACCCTGCTCCTACTTATGAAACCCTCACTTCCTGTTATCAAACTGTGCCCCCCCCCCCCGCTGGCTGACACCTCTTTGTCACCTGGTATCCAGAGTTGAAACCCTGAGGTCAGGTCTCCCCTGTTCACTACCCTCACAAGCTCTCTACCCACCTCTCCATCCACTGTCGCTGTCACCATCAAGGCTCCATCCTTCCCTCTCCTGGTTCCTGCTGGTGCCCAGCCATTCTCCCTGCTTTCCTGATGAGTGGGCCACTTATGTATTTATCACTGCCCCCCTGGAAACACTCTATTGCTCTCCCAGTGTAGAGTCTAAAATCCAACACAAGCTCCACATCTTTACCCAGGCACCTTACATTCCTTCAGGACTGATGCCAAGGCCACATCCTAGAGTTCTCCCTGGAAGACTGCTCCTCATTCTTTGAGCCCCAACTCATATGTGGCTTTAGGGCCCACACCAATCATCTGTGCAAATGGGAAAGAGCCCCCTCCTCTGGTCAGACATCATCTTGCACTGAGGCATGTGGTTAGGCAGTGGAGTCACTACTCTGGCTAGCGCCCTTCTCAAGAGAGTCGCCTTCACAGCGCTATATAGGTGGCCACTTCCACAAGAAGATGTCTCCTCTTCTGTCCCCAAAGCACGTGAGATAGTATCTTGCTTTTCACATCTATCTCATCAATAGACTGTATCAAACAACGGTAGAATCAACCGTGAGGTGCTCTAACTGACTGCAGGTGCAAAGCGAATGGCTGTATGAACACATGGATGACTAGCTGCTGGGTCCTCCACTTCTATGAGGGTCAAACACGATCCAGAAAAGGGCAGATCTGAAAATCTACCACCAGGCAAGTTATTGTTCTAGATGCATGAATATATACAATTTTCAAAGGAAAAGAACAGGGCCCTCAAAGACGTTTTGCCCCATCGCATTGGCCATTCCAGAGAAATGCCTCAACTGACAGGGAAAAATTTCTTTAAAGGTGAAAGCAAAGCAAACAATGGATTTATAATTGGGTGGTCTCTTTCCCATGTCCTATTCAAGCCAAAGCAAACCACAAAGTCACCTCTGGAGGAGAAATAAAATCAAAACCACCTGTCTGCCCCCTGCCCCTGACCATTTTTGACAGTCAGTAAAAGTAATTCTTACTTTTAAAAATAAAATATAAACAAATGAATCTAATACTTATGGATGCAACACAGTTCTACATTTGACTAGATGCTCTGGGAAAACAATAAGCCTTTCTAGTCCCTTTTCCCATGAAATTTATGAGACCATCCGCTGTTCTTTCTAGTTGGGATTTTTAAGTACCAGAGCGCTTCAATTACAGAAGTTCACAGGCAGCTGAGACTTAATCAGAAGAGTCTCTTGGTTGGACTGGCTGACTACAGCATAAATTTAATTCAGCATTGGAGAGCATGGCATTAAACAGATGCACTATTACATTTTTTGGTGGTTACAATTGAGTGTGTTCCAATTAGACAATTATCCATATGCCAATCAAGCAAAAATACTTTAGCGGAAAGCAGGCAGGTAAATAAATGCTGTACCTGACACATCTTGATATTTCCAGGCCACTGATTTAATAGGATCATTTGTAATGCTCTTTGGGGATGCAGACTTCAGTGTGTAATGGGTCTTTCTCACTGACAAATCCAAAGAGCATTACAAATGTTATTTGGAGCCCCAGAATAAGTGAGGTCACATTTCCATTTCTACAGATGGGGAACGCATAGGCAGGCAGAGGTTAAGTCGTGGATCCAAGGCCGGCCTGCCTGGAAGAGACAGATCATTCGCACAACTCAATTTTCTTGCCTCCAACAGTGGTTTCTGTCTGGGTAACCACACTGCACAGTCCATTTGAAATGGGAATCAGACCCCGCCGAATTTAAAGTCCTCACAGCCATCACTTCTACCTGGACAATTGACATTCTTACTCCTGGCCTAGCTTTTGTCCTTTGTGACTAGTGTGAAGTACTCATTGAGCTAGCAGACGAGAGGGCAGAACAGTCACCCAGGCTAATCGCAGCTCACCCCATTGCCTTTAAGTGGATAGGACTTACTGGGGCACAGGAGGGGTGCCTCCATAGGACTTTTCCAAGGCTGTGCTCCTTACAGGAGCAGACAGCCCCATCTTCCTCCCGGGAGTGGAAGGTGAGTTTGAACCACCAGACAAGCACGTAAGCACTCCACCACCAGGCCTCACAGGAAGCGCTTCCGTGACGTCTCACTGTCAACTGGCACTCTCAGACGTGTGTTAACTGAGGAATTGGTGGACATCTGGGAAAGGGAAGGAGTGGTTAGCAACATGAGAGGGCCCCTATTCGCGGCGCCTTCTGTGGGGGTGTCAGTGGAGTAGCCCTTGTGGAAGTAGATTGGTGACTGATAAGAACTCATCCCATGACATTGGGAATCCACTCAAGTACTTTCTCATTGCAAGAACACTTTGTTTTATTTAACTGGCATTCATGAAGCTCACTGTCCCCACACGAACACTGAAGACAAATGTATGCTTAAGTAAATGTTGTGAAGAAAGCTGACTGTGCACAGCTATCAAAAGGTACAGCATCTGAGGTTTAAAGATAAACAGGCAGCCATCTAGTTCAGAAACAACAAAACCCATATGAAAGAAACACATCAAACTGTGTGATCAGGAGGTGTCAATGGGATCAGGTATCAGGCATCAAAGAACAAAAAATCATCTCATTGTGAATGAATGGGATTTCAGACTGGCGACCCAAATCCATCTGTAGGCAATTGAACATCTCCTTACAGAATGGTCACAGAGAAGAGAAAAGCCAGTCAGAATGCAGGGTAGCAACTATGAAACATACAACTTTCCTCTAGTTCTTAAATGCTGCCGCCCTCCACTATCAGGATCCCCAAATCTACCTAACAAATCCAGCTAAAGCAGAGGGTGTACACTGGTATATACAGAAACTGGAAACAGGGAATCCAAGAAAAATGAACCCTTTAGGACCAGTGCTGAGAATGGCAATACAGGAGGGTGGAGGGAAGGTAGAGTAGAAAGGGGGAGCCAGTTACAGGGGTCTACATATAACCCCCTCCCAGGGGGGTGGACAACAAAAACGTGGGTGGAAGCAGATGTTGGACAGTGTAATACATGACAAAATAGTTGATAAATTATTAAGAGTTCATGAGGAAGGGGAAAATGAGGAGCTGATATCAAGGGCTCAAGTAGAAAGCAAATGTTTTGAGAATGATGAGGCAATAAATGTACAAACGTGCTTAGAAAAAAAAGTGTATTATGAGGGCAACAAATGTACAAATATGCTTGACATAATGGATGGATGTATGGATTGTGATAAGAGTTGTACAAGCTCCCCCCAAAATTATTTTTAAACAAGCAAAGAACTCATACCATGAGCTAGACGCATACCAACAGTGATGAATACCCCGCCCCCCAACAGACACATACCCATTTTCCCCTCCTACCCTTCATGATTTCCCTAATGCCTATTTCTATGTTTGATTCTTGAAAATAATCTGGCAATTTCCCTTCATTCATCCCTCCTAGCAATGCCCAGTTGCTATGATGTGCACAGAGTTGGGGTGGATAATGTGGAGGATACAGAAGAAAGGAACAGCTAGAATCCTGTCTTTCAGATGCTAGCTCACTAGGCAGTCCTGAGAGCCACCAGCACTAACTTAGGTTGACACATGGTGCTTTCCCGAGGATCACAGTCAATGCAATCTCCCTAGAAGGTTTGGGGGTGTCAGTTTAGAGGTTAGGAGAATGGGCTCAGGAAATCCAATCTGACTCAGAATTCTCACACACACACCCTCACCCCAACTATTGGAAAGGAGCCACTGACTATCCACGCATAAAAGACTGGAAATATTTGATCCTGTGGAGTGTGTCATCAATTTAAAGTCCATTGCTCTTGGGATTCAGTTACAAAAATATTATTCCATCTCCATAACTATGTTGTAATTGGATGCCCTACCCAGTAGGATAAGCCTGCCTAAGATCAGCAACATCATCTCAGGGAAGGACAGGTAGGACCTTTCCAAAGGGAATTTTTCATCCAAGGCCATGGTGAGTATGATGCATTTGGATGGCCCAACCCCAGAAGTCATTTCTGGATCTGGTTACAAGGTAATGTACACCAGCCTCCAGCTCCACTCTTTGTGTGCCTCTTGACTCTAACTTGACCTTTCCCAATATACCTGCCTATAATCTGAGCATTACCTAAAGCTAAGTCTACTAGATCCTCATCGTCTTGTCCTGCTAGAGGTCCTGAAATATAAGCTGCATTTCAGGCAAGCCTTCTGTGAGATCCAGCTACCCATCACTCATTCAATTGCTTCTTTCTTCTTTTCCCCCTAGGACTCTGTAGTCACTCATCCCTATCCCCTGTCTGTTCTAATTTTCAGTGACTTTAGCACCAGCCAGACTTAGGTCCTACTGCTGCAGATACTGAACCTGCATTACATCTAACAGGGAGGAATAGGCCCAATCCTTGACTATTGGGGGACATGTAAGCAGTAAAAACACCAAGTGGTCTACTGTCCAAGGTGAAAGGAGCCCAAAGGGATTTCAACTGAGAAATGGATAAACAGGATATGGTACATACACACAGTAGAATACCACTCAACCATAAAGAAAAATGGGTGCGCCTTGGATGAAGTTAGTCACAAAGAACAAATCATGTATGATACAACTTCAATATCTGGACGTGGACAAAGTATAGGGGTTACCATGGGGGTCAGGAGGGAAAGGGTAGGAAAGAGGAACCTTTGTGGGCTGATGGTGAGGACTGAGCCACGTCATGACCACCAGGTGATGCCGCTGAAACCGCCAATCATTTTCAATGAATATGATGGAGGAGGGGCTGCTCAAAGTCTGAAGAAAAGTGAAACGGGCCTTCCCCCCACCCCCAAATTGTTGAGGCCTCCTTGTATTTTTAGCACACACACCTATTTCATCTCCTGGAGCTTTCCTTATAAACACAAACACACAAAGTACACGTGCACAAATGCAGCTCAGAGTACCACAACCAAGGGGCGTGTTGTAAAACAAACTCATCTCTCAGCATTCCCCACATAGGAGAGGGTTGGCTTCAGGGGAAGGGCAAGCAGTTACTTCCCCGTAGCTACAACCTTCACTTATCTCCTTGGGGGGCGAGGAGGGCAGAGGAACAGGCACAGAACTTGCATTTCCTTGTCAAGCAGGGTGGTTAAGAGCTATTCTACTTTAAAATGCCATCTGCTGCTGCCCGAGGATGGAACTGCACTTCAATTTGCACTGAGGTATGAGGGTAAGGGCGCCCGTGGCCCCGTGTATCAATCCTGGCGCCGCCCTCTCTGCCTGCGGCTGGCGGTGACCCCTCAGGGAGACACATCT
The DNA here is from genome assembly GCA_004026705.1 of Nesogale talazaci. NCBI lineage: Eukaryota > Metazoa > Chordata > Mammalia > Afrosoricida > Tenrecidae > Nesogale > Nesogale talazaci. Next base: position 52,295 of record PVJH01002052.1, on the reverse strand, counting down.
CTCAGAGAGAACTCTACCATTCAGATGACTGATAACAGGAACACTGGATCCGAGAAATGAAATTGTGCTCGGAGCCTAATATCCCATTACACCAGGCTATACATATTTAATTCCTTGGGTCTTTCCTCATAAATCAATTCCTCCAGGCCCTTAATCTCGTCAATATCTTTTCTGATATTGAATTTTAAATGCCATTCTCATTGCTAGGCAGCAAGGCAATCTCCTCCTCGTGATGGGATCAGGCTTCATTTATAGCCCAGACCTGCCCGGAACTCGGGTCCCGTTCGCTGACCCTGCTGTGAGGACCCTCCGAGCTGACGGGCATCTGGAAGCCATCACCCAAGGGTCGGGCCTCAGCGCTCTCGCGGCGCCTAGACAGCCTGGGCCGGCTGCAGAGGGGGACACAAAGAGCTGGAGTAGGTGTTCCCAAGGGCCTGGGTGTCCAAGGCGGAGCCCGACACTTGTCGGGTCACAGTGTCCTGGGTTGGAGATGTCCTTCTCGGGAAGTGTCATGCGGGAATTGCACAGGTGTGCTCATTCAGGACGGACAGCTCTGTGGGAGGAGATGGGTGGGCACAGGCTGAGTACTCTCTGTTGTTGGGGGCCGGAGCGTCGGTTCCGAGTCGGAGCAACCCTACATCTAATAGAACAAAATACTGCTCTGTCTGGTGACATCTTCAAAAGTGTGGGTTGAGCCCATTGTGATGATTGTGCTCATTCACCTCTTTCAGAGCCTTCTACTTTCCTGAGCATGATGCACTTCTCCAGGGACTGGCCTCTCCGGATAGCATGCCGAATGCACACGCAGTGAAGTCGCACTGTCTCCATATCTATGGAGATCTGTCTGGTCCTCTGGCAGGCCACGGTCCTTTCAATATTCTTTACCAGCACCATCATGAAGGCATCAGTTTTCCTTCAGTCTTCTTTACTCCATGTCCACCTTTTACATGCACATAAGGCAGTTGAAAATACCATGGTTTAGATCAGGCATGTCTTAGTCTATAGACTATCCTTGCTCTTCCACACTGTCAAGAGGTCTGGTGCAGCAGTTACCCCAGGCAATGCATCCTTAGATCACTCGATCCTCTAAAACAACAAAACCCAAACCCAAGCTCACTGTGAGTGAGTCAACAGCAACTCCTTTCAACTGTGCAGAACCCTCGCTGCCCCTGCCAGTCCGAGAGACTAGATGCTCATGGAGCAGAAAGCCCGGCCTTTCTCCCTGGGAGCAGGCTGTGGGGGGGGGTCCCCAATTGATGACCCTGTGGATGGGGGAGGCACTCCCAGGGCTCCTCCTTGATTCACTAGGGGAGAAGAAACAAGAATCCCCAGAGAGCAGGTTCTCAGAACTGAGTATTCCTGGCCCTGGAGCTCTCCTATCACGCAGAGGGACTTGCCTTCTTTAGAACCAAGGAAGAACAAAGGAAACACTCGAGTGTCTTGTAGTCACTTCTGACTGATGGTGACACTGAGGGTGCCGGGGTTGAACTGTGTTGCAGAGCTGTGTAGAATGATGATGGCCACATCTTTCCTTTGGCGTGCCTCTGCACAAACTCGGACCACTAGCCTCTGTGCTGGAGATGAGAGGGAGCAGCCAGCACTTGTTTGAGTCATGCAAAACTTCCAGAGGGAAGCAGAAGTGATTTCATAGAACTGCAGGAATGACAGAGAGGATGGGGCACTACAGAGGGGACTGAGGAGCAGATTAGAGGACCTGGGTCTGCAGGGGGGTAGCACCATGGCTCGGCCACCATAGCCTTGGTGCAGGAAATACAATGTATGCAGTGCAGCGTTTGAAACTGGTACTAAAACAAAAACAATACCCATCTCCTCTTTACCATTAGTATGCCCAAGTAATCCTAAACCAAATCAGAGATAACATACTCCTCCCTGATAAGGATCTTTTCTTCATTCTACACTCTAAGCAATTGCTAACATTACTGTTAAAACATAATCATCTATCTATATATATTATAGAAATACACATGATATATTGTATGACTGATATATACACATACATACATACACACACATACTGTCACAGAGTCGCTGGGAGCTCCTAGTGACCCTAGAGACAAGGTAGAACTGCCCCCTGGGAGTTTCTGAGACTGCACCCCTTTTTAAAAAAGTGATTCTTGTGCTTCATTCAGACTGTAGCTCTTTACAAGTGGGAGAAGAAAGCAAGTGCTTACACACACACACACTGTAAATGCCTACCTGCTCAGCTACTAACTGAAAGGAAGGTGGTGGGTGGGTTGGATCCACCCAGCAGTGCCTTGCCAGTAAAACCATGTGGCTGGCTTTGAACCCCTCCCAGCCTTGCAGACTCTACGGCTCACGTTCCCGCCCTGCACACATGGGGTCACCATGAGCTGGAAACGACTCCACCGCAGCTCTTTGGATTAAGTCATCTTCAAGTCAACTTGGCCAAATTGGAGACACAGAACAGCTTCAAAAAGTTTGTGGAGAAATTTTATGATCTTTTAATACAAACTTCCACACATTGTTGAAGCCCTCTCTTACACTGTAAAGGCCTTATCCTGTGTAAAGCTGAAACTGCAAGAGAAGGACAACAGGAGTATCTCTCAGTGATGCAGAAAAGACAAAAGCATGGAAAACCTGTCCCCCTGGCAAAAATGAAAAACTCCTGAGGGGCAGGAAAACAAAGTGCTCCTGTGGAGTTCCTCTGGCCCCAACAGGTTCCACGTTACTGTATTCACAAACATGTATGTTCCCCTAGCCCCCAACAGACTCAGTTACACATATCTGTTTTGATGAAGAACCAGCTGAGGTCCCTGATCCCTGCAGGGGCGATCCATGCCGCCCACCACTGCAGCACAGCACCGTTCTAGCACAGTAGATTAAAACTAAACAATGACGGAACAACTCAAGGAAAGGCCAAGGCCTAGAACTCGAGTTACTTCCACTCATCCCAAAGGACCACTTAGAAGGATTTTTACACTTCACATTCAAGTCAGCCAAACAGAGGGAGAGCCACAAGCTGGGTTGCTTTGGTTCAGGACATCTACACAGAGCTCACACACGCAGTATTTTATTTCATCTTAGAGTTTTAACAGATAAATATACTCTTTTTTTTTACCTGTTTGCTTAAAAACTAAAATAGATCAAAAAGTGGTTACACCAGGCATATAATTCCTAGTCACCCAATATCTATTTTGTGTAGACGATGTTTAATTAACATTCCCCTTTTTTATGCAATCAAAGGATCAAAGTTTAAACTGTTAGGTACATAAAATGATCCAGCAAAAGGCAGTGATATTCCTCCCCCCTTTTTTTGCACTGCAATATTTTATTTTCTTAATGACATACAAGAAGTTCGACATAGGACACTTTTAGTCTCTATTTCCTTTCTCATCATTGCTGTTATTTTCCATGGCCATTAAGTGATAATTCCTCTGCCTTTTAGAGGTGGTGTGTGAGAATAATGATCTGCTGAGTCTCCAGTTGCACGAAGTCACCGTTGGCAGGCTGTCTGGCTCCAGAGATGGGGTCATGACATTGGCGTGCTGATTGGGGCCACGGACTGTTGTTACAGCCGACCTGGTTTCAAAGACTGTGACCTGTATGATTTGCATGAAAGGCAGATATTTTCTGGCACTTATATAATCCATGAGTGTATTATGAGCCACAATAACATTTGATGCTGATAAGGAAATATCATGGGAAGAGGTATTTCCTCAAGGGCTGGTCAAAAGGCCAAAAATAAGCCCTTTCTCCGCATTTCTATGGTTTTCCTGGCTCGCGCTGTGCAGAGTTTTGCTGGGTGACCTTGAGCAATTCACTGTTCTGCTCTGGCCTCTTCATTTACCCCAAACTTTCTGACTTCACAGGCATCTCATGAGGAATAATAACGCAATCTGTAGAGCAAGTCACCGATGTATTTCTTGAATACTAAATACAAGAAAAACAAACAGAATTGGTCAGGACAACTACAAAACCTATTTCTTTTCTTCTGAGGAGTAATTACTATTTATTTCTTAGTGTGATTTGTAGGGTCATCTTACCTTACTCTTTCGCACTTTCTGCATTAGATCAGTAAAACAGCTCCTTGAATGGCCCAGGGTATTAGGTTAAAGGAAAGAGCTATCCATATCCTCTTGGCCAAAATGTAGAGACCAAGACACAGCAAGGTCAGACGAGGGTCTTCTCCAGGTGAGCGGGCCATGTGGGGGATTGACACTCAGAGAAAGGTGTGTTGTTCAGCCCCGCCCAGGCCTTGCTGGGCTCAGTTTTGTTCGCCCTCAGTTTTGAAGTTCTCCTGACCAATTCTGTGTTTGCTTTTTCTGTGTTCGAAATGGGGGATGAGCCAGTGAGAATTAGCAACATTCATGCAACTGACAAGAGAAAGCCTCAAACATCTCGCTGAAGAAAGGAGGCAAATTCCTGGTGAAGGTCCTTCCAATGCCTTTGCTGGCCATTCCACTGCAGACCATAATCCAATTTGCTGGGATTTATTTATTTTTACCACTTTTTAAATTTTGCAATTATATGAGTTGGTCATCACCCCAGCCCCTGGGCACATGTACAGCTGTTCCTGGAGAAATTTAAAATATTAACATGCTTGCTAGCTGGGTCAGTCCATTGACTTCAATCAAACAAGAGCCAGAATGAACAGCTGGGTCTGGCACCATGAGATTTGTCCTGTCTTGGCCTGGTTTATGACCCAGTCATGATCAGAGCTTACAGTTAGAAAGCCTTTTATGGGTAGCCTGTGACCAGAAGCCTGTGGTCGTCTTTAGCAAAGTGATCTGGACTTCATGCGGTTCATTCATCAGGGAGAGAAACCACTACCCTCACTGAGATTGTTAACCACCGATACTGGGGGCTTCAAAAAGTCTGTGAGGTCTTACCACCGTCTCGGACCTGCTTTTGGTGGTGGCTTTTGACTTGATGGTGGAGGCATACAGGCCTGTGTTAGGGTCTGGAGAGCTTTCAGTTGAATCCCTGGTGAAGATTGCTGCAGTGAGAGACTAAACAGAGCCGAAGTCTTGATCTCTAGACAGGTCACCCATGGTTTACTGAGGATAGGAGCTTTTGTCAATGGAGGGCCTAGAAGGCATCACTCATGCTACTTAGCTCCTGATTATCAGTCATTGAACTTGAGTGGTGATGATTCATGATTATAATACCCCTAATTTTATTCGTCTAACCCATGTGGATGTTCTTACAATGACTGGGGGAAATAGCACACCTGAAGTCAGGAAGGAGTCTTTTTGAGTAGTGCCCATGGTTAAGCTCTTGAATCATCAGCAAAAGGCTAATGGTTTAAATACACCCTGAGGTGCCTTGGTAGAAAGGCCTAGTGATCTACTTCCAGCAAAACAGCCAGTGAAAACCTATGGGTTTGCCATGAGTCAGACTCCGCTCAACGTCAACTGGTTTGGTTGTGCCCTTGAATTCCCCAATGGTTTGGGGGATAATTCTTGTTGTTCTGGGTGAGATCAGTGGCGGATGATAAGTTACCTAGGATCTCTATCACCAACTGGGAACATGCAGGACCTCTAATGACAGAGTGGCTCACCCTATCCTTGAACTTCAACCAAGTCTTCTAAGAATACCCATTCTGTTCCATCAGTGGGGTGAGATTTATTGTCGAAGGAATGAGTCAGTCCCACATCAGGGAATAGGAGTCAAGGAGATTGATTAGAGCCTTCAGCCACCGAAAGGGAAGCATGCAGTGACTCCCCACATTGTTCTCTTCGTCATCCATTTATTCATGGATATAACCTAATAAATTAGCCACAGAAGTCCTAAGTACCTAAAGTAATTTCAATTGCCTTTTTTTTTCACCCCTGCCCCCTCAATTGCCTTTTTTATCAGAGGAAAAAGCAAACAACATTTACCTGACACTTGGGATAAAATCATAACCCTTACCTCCTTTTTCAGAGGACTAGAAAATAGAGAAGAGTTCTATTGTCACAATATATAAAGCAATTAGGTGCTAACCATAGTCAGTTGTTCAAACCCACCAGTCACGCTAAAGGAGAAAGAGAAGACAGTCTGTTTCTGTAAAGATTCCAATGCCTTGAAGCTCCTATAGGGAAATTCTACTCTGTCCTTTTGGGTCCATATGACTTGGAATCATGGGTTATGGCAGTGTTTGGGGGTTTTTTTTCTTGGTGGTTGTTAATTTGGCTTAAAGCATAGGTTCCCCAACTTATTTAACTTAATGCCCCATTTTCAGGAAAAAAGAAAAGAAAAACTTAGTGCCTTCTGGCAATTAAAAACATTTGAACTATAACCCACACTCCAAGGAAAAGTGTAGGTATCTGTTTTTGTAGTTCCCCTGTAATCTACCTGTATCGTTCCAGCATCTGCCGGGACGACTGTATCACACTCTTTGGAGAATAGTGGTCTAGAAGATTGCTATTTAAATCTTAAGGAAAAAATACTAAGGAAAAAAACTCTCAGAATTCAAACATGGATGGGGAGTAGAAGAAGAAATTGAAGATCAGCAAAGAGTCCGGGGAAATATGGGAAGTGGAGCTGGGGTGAGGGTTGGTGGCTTGGTTTAGAGCAGCGGTGGTTCTCAACCTGTGGGTCCCGACCCCTTGGGGGTCCCTTTCACAGGGATTGCCTGATTCATAACAGTAGCAAAATTACAGTTATGAAGTAGCAACAAAAATAATTTTATGGTGGGGGCGGGGCCACCACAACATGTGAAACTGTAAGTGTCGCGGTATTAGGAAAGTTGAGAACCACTAGTAGAGTGACTCAAGCTCGCTATTTGACTGAACCAACTGAGTAAGCAGATTCTACTCGGGACTCAAGAGGCCTAGTAGTGGGGTGGGTTATGAGTTGGACTTCTAACCACAAGGTCCGCAGTTTTAAACCCACTGCTCTGGAGAAAGGTGAGGCTTCTTACGCCCAGCCTGACTTACAGTTTCAGAAACGACTGTGTCCTATCGGATCACGAGAAGCCAGAATCTACCCAGTAACAGTGTGTTTACCTTTTGGGCACTTTCAGTTTTGGTTTACTAAATTTTCTGAATTTTGCAGTGCTCTTGTTGTAACAATAGTGTCCATTTGATATTTCACACCAAATTATCATTATGTTCTTATTCAACCTTAATGATCATGGAGCCCAAAAAGAGAAATCTCGGGTTTTACCCACCAGAGATGGCCAACAAACTGTGCTCTTAGAACTAAGCATGGCCAGCACTGGCTGGGCAGCAGAGTGTGAAAAGACTCGTTTAATCCAGCAAGACCCGTGAAAGCAAGACCAGGCCTAGAAGTTCTCCTGAAAGGATCTCAGAAGAGTCTGAAATCAATCTGTGCTCCTCTTATCAGGCAGAAGGTAGCAAAGCTACACACCATGAACCCTCCCCACCTCTCTTCTCCCCAAATGATAGGGTTACTGAGGGGGGCGGGGTTATATTGTAAAGCAAGCCTCAGCCCAACAGCTGCTTTATGTTCCCAAAGCCTTCCTGAAATAAACAGCGAGCATCATGGAAGACAAGAAATAGCAACCATGGGGAAAGACCTATACACCCAGGGGAAAAGAAGACATGATGTGCTGAGGGTTCGAGGCTGACCAAACTGTGCAGCGCCTCTGTGTTTAAACACTCGAAAAAAGTCCAGTGCACTGGCTTGATACATGACTTCAGATGAAATGGTGAAAATCTAAAAAAAAAAATGAGAGTCTCCATGTCTGCAGTTGGAACCTACCGTTACTGAACAAATGACACCCGGCTGAAGTGGTATGTGAGGGTGGAGGGTAGAAAGGGGGAGGAGAAAGGGACTGGGGTGGGGGTGGTTGGGTGGGTGTGAGCAGAATCAAAGGGATGCAGCTTTAAATTGGGGTAGAAGAATGAATCAAGAAAAGCAAATAAGTCATACAGCGTGTAGAAACCTTGTGCTTTGGGTGGGTGTCCCCTGAGCAAATTTCAAGTGTTAGGGTATCCAACTGCTTCCTAGGACTTTCTAACCTGTTACTATCACGAGAGTACATTCAAACGATCAACCTTTTAGTTCACAGCAGAGTGCTGACCTGATTTATGTATGTGTATCATTTATCATACCCCTCCCTTGAAAATCTAAAACCAAAGTTGAGGTCTGTTTCCTACTTGTGTGTCTTCCCTAACACTTTCAAAAACTATGGTTGCTGTGGATATTGACTAAGAGTGTGCACGCACGTGTGTAACAGAGAGACACGCAGAGAGAAGAGTGAAAAACAAAAAAGAAATCACGCATCCCAGAGGGAATCACTAACTGGAGGAAGCTGCCTCCAGCTGAGAATCTGCTGATGTGGCATTGCACTCATGAATGGTGGTCTATGAAATGAGGACCAGATTGGGCACTAACTTTAACTTTCCCTTGATGACTCTCAGGGTGCTTTGTTAAACAGAGGAGAAAACATAGTTCTTAACTAATCCAACAACATCTTGGAAAAGAATTCCCAATTCCACACTTTGGTTACAATTCCAGAAACTTGAACTGACTTCAGTTTGGCTACCCCACTAATCACTATGTGTCTATGAGCACATGGGGGGAAATGTGGGAAGGATAGATATATGAGGGGGCTTAGGTACATTAGTGGAAGAAAGGAACTAAAAGACAGCAGATTTTTCCCATGAACTTTTAGAAGCCTCCTTATAAACATTTGCAAAAATTCTGTCTGGGTAGTGTTGTGACAGCTGTTTTAGCTTATGTGCTTTTATGTCTCCACGTTTTCTGCTTTGAGCATATTTTCTTCTGTAAGAAGGAGAAATAGGGGGAAAAAAAGTAGCAAACAGGCTCAGGACAACTGAAACTCCCACCTGTTTTTGTTCCTGCTTGTTTTTTCTCTTATGCAGATGAAGAGGATTCTTATCCGACTCCTCCCTTCCCTCTCTTTCATAGTATATTTGTTCAGTCCAAGCACATTTCTTTCTGGATTTGATTCCTGCCTACCTTTCTGATGGGAAGGTATTTGGGTGAGCTTCCCAATAGGGCCTTGGTTTGGTTTAGTCCCCAGGCTGACCTAGCAAAATTACAGCAGACCTGAATTTTTGAAATGTGAATGGTCTGGAACTATAACTGGAGAGGGGAAAATTATGGGTCGATGACTTGGAAGCCCCTTCAGGAGCCTGATGAGGGAGACTGGGTTACTTCCAGGACTGTGGATACATGTTCAAAGCCACCATCTTTGAGTAAGACATTGGTGTTTCGGACTCAACTGGCCAAGAGATCTGGTTGCTACTCACAATGCATATGCTCTCTTGGTTTTCTAAGAGGGAGAGTAAACGGGCGTCAACTGTAATTTTCCCTGTTTTGGTTACTGTTCCAGTACAGCATTTACAAATCCAAGTCCCTGCCCCTCTAGCTGTGTTGGCCATGACTGCACCAGCAGGAATGGCTTGGAAGTCCCTTCCCAACTCCACAGTTCCTCTCCTAGCTCACATGGAGCACGCCCCAGGGCACAAGCCTCTCCCTCCTGCAGCTCAATTTGAGAGGTGGCTAATGGCATCAATCTGGCTGTGAGCATGGCACATGCCATAAACTTAGGCAGCCCAGGATGCTGCCAGACTCTAGGCTTCAGGGTGAAGGGGCTGCTGATTTGCACTGTCTGCCTATAAAGAAAGTTGAGGCCAGGCCACAGGTTCCCTTTGAGCCTCTGTGGCCGGAGGCTGAGGCAGCAGTGGTCCAGCAGAGAAGGCCAGTTGGTGTCTGTTTTGATTCACTACATTTAAGAAAAGATCCACTTCGCTATAAATCTGATCCTGCTGGTGAGATGTGGCCTGTAAGTCATGAGGCAATTTCCAAAAGAGGTGGTAGAAGGGGCAGCCATTCACAGGTCACCCAGAGGAGGCCACTTAGCAGCACCAGGGAGGAACACAGCATTCCTTTTACACTGGGAATGGCCCGCCATCTCTGGCAGATTCTGTATTTCCCACCCCAGATGTCCAGGAGAACAGCAAAGGGTTGAAGCCAAATGAGCTCCACGGTCTGCAGGCAAGGCCACTGCTTCCACCTCTGGCTCCTACACAGTCTGTCTGCTAGCCTCATTATTTTCAGGAGGGATTATTACTAATGAGGATGCATTTGATGATGAGATTAATTAATGACAGAGCAGACTAACTAATGATGAGAGGAGCTTGGGTTTATTAGCGCTTCTCTCTCCCTTCCCCACAAGTGTATGGAGATATATTTCCACAATTCAGATTTAATGAATACAAGCCACAGCCAGGTCATTTCCGCTTGACTCCCTCCTTACTATGCGTTAATGCAAAGACCACAGTATGGGCTCTAGGAGGAGAGTCAGAAAGCAGTATTGTGGGGCAGCCCAGAAACACAAGAAGCGGAGAGCTGCTGCAAGTGCTCTGCAGAGCATTCTGGGAGAAGCAAGAGGATGCAGGGGGCTGCGGCCAGGCCGACTGGGCTGGAATTCTGACACCTGGTGGGTACAAACCGTGCCATGGGAGGGTCACTTGATGTCTCTAGGCCTCTCACTTTTTATGGCAATGACTGTGATAGGGATGCACTCTGTAGTTGGGGGCCTTAAGTGAACTCTAAGGAGCTCAGGGCAGAGAGTGGGGTTTGCTGTTGTCAGAGGTACTCAGGGCAGCTGAGGCCACAGAGAATCAGGAAGGCTGAGTTGGACTGACTGGCCGGACTCACTGAATCCAGTCTTCTTTTGAACTTCCACATCCCTCCATGTTTTCACTGGGAATATGGTGGTCACAAGTTCTTTGAGGTTCCCACAGTCTGACCTCTGTAAGCTGGGCAGAGTATAGACAAATCAGCGTAGGGCCAACTCTTCCTCCTAGCAGTTCTGTGTCCTCCCGTTATTGTGCAAAAGCTGACTTGAATGACTCATAAGCACAGCAAGTGACCCAGGGGTCCACCCACTCTTGAAACTGCTCACCAGCCAATGGAGGCTTCCTCTCCATTATCCTCATTTTTGCTCTGCCTCCCAACAGCTTGGTTGTCTAGAGTCAAATGAGAAAGTGCTTTGGAAACACTCAAAAACCTTAACAGATGTCAGGTGTGATCACTTCAAACCAGTTCCCTGCAGGTAGGTAAAGCCCTGGATCAGGAATGGGAGAACTGGTTCCTATTTCTGGAGTCATCCATACCCAATACACCCTCTCACGGTCTCACCCACACTGAAGTGGGGCACAGACCTCCCACAGATGTGCTAAGGAGTGTGGCATGTGATGCTGGCACCAGTGGGAATGCTGCAGGTGAAGGCGCGGAGCAGCCTGGAGGAAGCACTCCTGAATCAGCAATGAGGATTATCTTGGACAGGGCCCATCTGAGCATGTGGCCAGGCCCTATCCTGGGGAGTTGTCCGAAGAAGGGGTAGAACATGCAAATTCAGTGAGGTCTGAGAAAGCTGGCCCAGCCTGTGAGGGGCAGAAACCTATCAAAGCAGGAACAATCAAGAATACTTTACCCCAACGTGAAGTGGTCACACTGTTCCCTGTCAAAGGCAGAACACTCGGGAGAGCTTAAAAGCAAGGCAATCCTGTCCATCCCAAGTCTCACAGGCTTCACTGGAGAAACCAGGGGAGGGGTTGGGAGAGAACCAGTTCAATGAAAAGAATGGTGGGGCCTGAAGGCTGGCAGCTTGGGCAAACCTTGGCGGTCCATCATCAAAGCTTTTGAAAGGCCTGCCATATGAGAGGTACACGTGTTTTCTATTTTTTCCAGACCCAAGTAGATGCCAGTGGCATTTCATATGAATAAGAGAAATGTCTTGGGCATTACTTTCTATTTAGAGAGAAACAAACTTCATCTGGGGAGATGAAATGGAATTGGGTAAGCATGGTGTCATTTGTGGCTATACCTTGCAAAGACGCCAGATTTCCATGTCTGTGTAGGAGTGTGCCTTTAAACACATATATATTCTTAAACTTATTTACAGTAAAGGCTTTACTATTGTGTTTAGAAGTATGCAGGATGTCCCCTTTCTCTACACTCTAATGTGATTTTCTTTCTCTATCTAGTGATGCCAAATTGCTTTCTGCCCCGCGAGAATGTGTTCTACATTGCAGTCCTACAAGAATGTGAGAAGATCACCCCACTGAAAGAAGCAACAACCCAGCCCTCTTGCAAGTGCCACCTCATTTGTCCAACTGGAAGTTTTGGAGGTTTAAGAAGTGGCCATAGCCCTGTGTAGGTGTTGGGGTGCTAACATCCAAGTCATTGGTACAAACCCCCCAGTTGCTCCAGGGGGAAGAATGAGGCAATCTGTTCCCATAAAGATGCACACTCTTAGAAGCTCCTGTCTAAGTTTTCTGGGAGTTGGAATTGACTCATTGGCAGTAAGTTTGACTTTTTTGCTTTTTGCTTTGGAGCCTTCTCTAGAAGAGCCTTCTAATATACTTCAACTTAAATTCCAAACAATTCCAATCCCTTGTCATTATGAAAACTGAAAACATTTTTTGGGGGGTTCCTTTTTCCTGTTTCTTCTATGTATCTGCTATTTTCTCTTTTCCCTGCTCAGAGAGGAAGATCCTGCCCATGGCCTCTCCCACTATCTCTGGACAGCCTTCTCCTCCCTCTCTCTGCAACTGCTCTCAGTACCTGCTCTGTGTGCTTCCAGGGAGTGCAGGCTCTCCCCAGCCCCAGTCCCAGCTATCTGATCCTATGGCTGCCCTGTCCTCTTCTCTCTTCTAGAACAAGGACCCAGAAAGCCAGTGGGGCACAAACGCGTCTTTCTTTCTCTCTGGCACACTGCAGCCTCTTCGTGCTGTATTATCTCAACCACTTCTCTCTCTCCTATGCTTCCTCGTCCACAGGCAGCATTCTACTCAGAGAGAGCTGTTATGGTTCCAGTTCTCCTCCTTCTGAAGCAGCCATGACATGTGCCTGCTCTTCCTTCCTTTCCGACATGTTTCTAGACTAACTGATAGTCTTCTGTCCTTCCCCTCTCTGTCCTTCCCTGGTCCCATACTAACCAAGAACTTCAGAGCTGGGTTCATATTAAAAAGCCTCTAAAACAGGTTCCTGTTCAAAGTGTCAGATGCAGTACATGCATTTTTCTTTCTTTCCTCCAGGGACTTAATTAAAAATATGTTAATGAGCAAGCCTGTAGGAGCAAAGAGAATGCAAAGGGAATTCCTGATAAGGGATGGCATCTATAGTAATAGTAATTAGTCAGAATCATAATCATAGTAGAGTAGTATAGACTCTGGCTAGTGAAGCCTGTCAGTCCATAAGGCCTCCCCCTTACACCAACTTGTCAGTCTGCAAGTCTCGGCACAAAGGAGACTGAGCAGTGGACAGGGGTAGGGCACACAGCGGTGAGGACACCCACACCAGGTATCCTACAAAGTGCACCAAGTCCTCCAGTCATCAAGAGCAGCCCACTGCCCAGCATCAGCACACATCCAGCGAAGCCTGCGGCACAGCAGAGGCAGACTGAGATGCAGAAAGCAAGCCGCCAACACTGGAGGAGGCGGAGCTGAGCCAAGGAACAAAAGAGAACTAACAGGGCTCTAATTAGCGTTCTCAAAGAGATTTGAGACGAGACTGCAGCCCTTAAATATGGATAAGACGGCCTGAAAAGATAATAAGTCAGAGAGCAAGGTATATTTTTGAAAACAAAATATTTGACTATCAAATGAAACGTGAACGAGAAAGCTAAGAGACAAAATTAAAACATAAAATATGAGAATAAGGCTAAGAAACACAGAGGACCACCTGAGAAGGTCTATTCTCTGAGTGATGGGCATTCCAGAAAGAAAACCCAGGGACTGAGGTAGTGAGGGAGAGGCACTCCTGTTACAACTTGTTGGCAATAGGCTGACCACAGCTCTCTCAGTACTGCCTTGAATGGGGTCCTGCTTGGCTTGAATAACTTTCACGTGACAAATTTAAGTACTGTGTTAAAAAAGTCAGTAAATTTTCTAGAGTATGTTGTTTTGGTATGCCTATCTGTAATATTTTATAATCCCCCAAAGCATTTTACATTTTCTTTCATTACCATATCCCCCATCAGCATCAAAGTCACTTCCAGTACCATATAATCCCCATCATCATCACAACCCCCTTCCACCACCACAATCACCATCCCCACCATCACCCTCTGCACCAGTCACCATGCCCACCACACAGCAACACCATTGAACTCACCCCCTCACCACCTCACTCATCAGTGCTAGCACCGCACAGCCTCCTTCAGCACCGTGGCCATCATCCTGAGCACACAAACACATCGCCACCACAGCCATGTGCGCACAGCCCCCCATCCCCACAAGGGTCATCCTTGACCACACCATCACATCCAACTTTAGCAGAGCGCAATAACCCCGAGTCACAAACCCTACCTCAGCCACCACCACCGCTGCCGTCTCCTTTACCACCACGGCCACGTTCACCACCACCGTTCCTCTCCTGTTCACACAAACCCCGCAACTTTCAACAACACCATGGTCACCTCCAATGCTTCCTTCGCACCGCTCCTGCTGAGATTCCCGTTACCTAATTGAGAACTGCATACACCAGACTCCATTAATTTGTCACTAAAATGTCCACATCAATAAGGTTAACCTGGTGGAAGTTGTATATATCAGCACACTCACTCATCTATCAGTCTATCATATTGTTGCAGCTTGCATGATGCCATGATGCTGGGAGATATGCTACCGGTATTTCAAAGACCATCAGTGATATTCACTCACCATGAACCAGGCTCGGCAGAGCTTCCAGTTTAAGAACAGACAAGGCAGAAGGAAGAGGTTATTCACTTCTGAGAGATTCACCACTGAGAATCTTTCACAACAGAACACTGTCAGCTATAATGCATTACCCTCTCCATTGCATGAGCCTCTCCATTGGGAAGGCAATCAAAATCCCACTGAGGGTGGACTGACATGCTGGCTACAACAATGGGCTTACGTGTTGCAACTGTGAGAACTGAGTGATGCTGGACAGCATTCCATTCATCTGTACACAGGATCACTGTCAATCACATATTCATATTACACATCTATAGTATATATAAGGGTACCCTAAAAAACTGGAATCGTGCTGAGCAGAGCAGAGCTTTCATACTGCTCATTTTCCCACTATGGGAGCATTGAGCAATGCGCACATAGGGGTGTTGCCTCAGAAGTTCCTTTCTGGTCACAGGGAATTTTTTCATACAAGCAGTTTCGCTTGAATCTTGCTTTTTGTGATGACTGATGTAAGACAACAGCATGCAGCTGTGAAATTTTGTTTCCTGCTTGGGAAAAAATGTCGCAGAAACCACTGTGATGTTGAACACAGCTTAAAAGGACAGTGCTCTGGAGGAAAACTTAAGTGTATGAGTGACTTTCTCATTTCAAAAAAAGTAAGATGTCGACTGATGACAAACCTCCTTTTTGATGTCCGTCAACTTCCTGAGCGGATAAAAATGTCGACTCAAAGTGCATCTAGGATGTGTTCCACCAGGACAGACTGTTAATCAAGTTTTCTATTTAGAGATTCAGAAAAGATAGCATGTGCAAAAAAAGGCCTATCTTATGGCACATGGTGGAATAGTTTTGCCCCCACCACAATGCACCTGCTCACACAGCCATTGCAGTGTGCCAGTTTTTGGCAAAAAAAAAAAAAAAAGAACAAAACAAAACAAAAAAACAGCAATCATCTCTTACCTTGCTCATGTGACTTCATGCAACTTCTTCTTATTTTTTTTTCAAATGCAGAGAGACAAGAAAGGAAAGCAATTTGATGAAGGAGAAGAGGTAAAGGTAAAAAACAGGGGCAGGGCTGCCAGTCATCCATATGAATTTGAAAAAGGTCTCCCAAAATGGAATCGCCAATATGACAAATGTCTTAAGTGTAATAGAGAGTACGTTGAAGTTGGTAAGGTTGTTTGCTAAAAGAATTTAAATACATAGCTTTGGGGGGGAAATCCAGTTTGTTTTGGGTACCACTTATACATACATACACTCACAGAGAAAAGAAGGGGGTGGGGGGGCACAAGGACAAAAACCAAACTCACTGCCATGGAGTCAGTTCTGTCTCACAGAGACCCTAGAACACAGGGTAGAAAAAGTCTCCAAGTCCCACCTAAAGACTTTTTCTTGCATGGGCCTGATAAAAAAGTGGAGTAAGATAGTGATAGGATATACCTGTAAGTAACTATAATTAGGAATTTTGTCCGAGTCCCGTGTAGCTACCACAATAGGTATTAAATCCCAGTGGGGTAAAATACAAGAATATTAATTTAAATAACACACCTCCCATGTGCCAGCCCTTCCCCAAATGTCTCCCTTTATGCCACCTCCCCTTCCTTTCTCTGCTTTTCACACCTCTCCCTGTTTTCTAACCTTGGGCACAAAGCTACCCCTGGGGCCGTGTACCATTCGGCGTTCTAAGGAACCCACTTTTCTGGGTGTTAAGTCTTGTTTTGTAATCCTATCTACTGCTTGACTGAAGGGTGGCCTTTAGAAAGATCTTCAGCTTCAAGTTAAAGACTTGTCTCAGGGTCATTGTATCAAGAGTTCTACGCTCTTCCAGACCAGTAAGTCCATTTATTCTTTTTCAATTTGAATGATGTTCTACATGTGTTACCCATCCTACTGAGCACTTCTATTGTCTTGATCAGAGTAGTTGGTGTCGGTAATGCTTTGCTCTCAGGGTAGAGAAGGCTGTGGTTCATGTGGGCCATAAGTCCTCTGGGTTATTGTGTTCTTAGTCTCTGGGCTTCATTTTTCTTTACTCCAGCAAGGAAGATAATACTCAGTAGCAATACTTGCTACTGAGATCAGTGCTGGCAAGCTTTTAAGACCACAGGCACTACTTACCAGACTAGCATATAGAAAAATGACCTTTATGAACTATGTTTTGCCAACTGGCCTAGATGTTCCCTGAGACTATAGTGCTTGGCCTTTATATCCATTGATTCAAAATGAATGCCTAAGTCATTTCTATAAATGTGCTATTGGGTCCTCTCTACAAATATATATGTAGAAAATCTAACATACCTATGTTTGCACAATTACACATTCTTTATTGTTGCCCAGTATTCAACTCTTTATTCAATGTCCAACTGTTATTTGTATATGAGGTGATTGAAAATTCCCTGGCTTGAAGAATTGATGCATTTGGATTGTGGTATTACCAAAGAATACTGGAAATACCATGGGCTGCCAAAAGGACAAGCAAGTCTGTCTTAGAAAAAGTATAGCCAAAATGTACCTTAGAGGCAAGAGTGGCAACACTTTATCTTAATACTTTGGACATGTTTTCAGGAGAGACCATCTGGTGTTGATCCACTGTGTGTGGATCTTCAACTCATATACCCAGGGGCACTGCTGGTGAGGAGGCCCATCCTGGTTTCCAGCTCTCTCCTTGCTCTGAGATTGCCTAATTCCCTGGAGCCCTCACCAGCCTGCCTGGACTTTCCTTCTTGACACCTCTGTCATGTATTTGTTCAGCTTGCTTCACTCTGAATGCATCTACACTGTGGCTCTTAGTATCAATTTCATGAAGTTGTCTTCCTATGTTTGTCACAGTCTTTGTTTTGACTAAAGGTAACCACACTATGTTGGACTAGTTGGCTGGAGATCTCCGTTTCCTCCTCCTTCATTCACTATTTTTGTTTAATTTCTCCTTCTAATTCGTGCTTGATCCAATTTTCAACATTTACTACTGGATTTCTTAAATAGTTGTTGTTATTGTTATTGTTGTGTTGTTGTTGTTAGGCATTGTTGAGTCAGCTCCAAGTGATAGTCACCCTTTATAAAACCCAATGAAATACTGCTCAGTTCCCACATAATTGTTGCTTGTGTGTGAGTCCATTGTTAGAGCTACTGTGAATCCATCTCAGGGGAGGGGGCGTCTTCTTTTTCACAGCCTTGTTGGTAGTAATATATAATATGTTGTCAACTTGAGACTTAAGAGTGAAGGAGTAGAGTTCAGCCTGTCAATCAGATCGCAGCTGGATGATCTCATTTGGAGATACTAGTGAGATAACTAGCTCACTGAAGGCAGTACACAGACTCATTCCCTGAAAGACATGCTTTGTCTTCCTTCTGAAAAGTCACATGGAGCTACCCTAGAGCTTTGGAGCAGGAGAAGTCATGTGGAGACCCACACCAGTGCTGAGATGCTTCTACTGCCACGGGATCCACAAGACCTTCCACCCAATGGCCTGTGATCCTCCTGACTTTGGTATCATTGCAAGGGTTTCCTGAATTTGAAGAGGAATTTATAGCTTGATATCAGATATATGGGCTAATATCAGACTTCTGGACTTGATCTGGATAGTTTCTCAATATTCAATTGCTTTTTCTTATACACATATGCATGTTTATGTGTTTGTTTCTTTAGTCTATCCAGACTAACACAGCCTCTTTCACTGACTCAGTATTTTCCTGAGCCTGATTTCTTTTTCTAGGGACTGATCATTCCTGATAACATGCCCCAAATATATGAGAAGTCTCACCATCCTTGCTTCTAAGGAGCATTTTTGACTGTACTTCCTCCCGATCACACCAATCCTATTTTTCCTCATTCATTTTGGATCTTCCCTTACTCAAAGTTATCAAGATAGCTGGCCTTCTCTGGTTCTTAAAACTATCAGGTCAATGATCTGAGAGGTACTGTTCTGCATGGTCCAGCTGGGGTCCAGGCTAGCACAAATTTCTAGCAATATTGTTTAAAGGCAATGGCTTAAAATATTTTCAAAGGAGGCTTCTGACATAATTATTAGTCACACACAGTTTATGATCAGCATGATCAATTCTGATCAGCTATCTGGACTTTATGCGTCTTCTCAGAATATCATTTACACAAGGCTTGGTTGAAAAAGGATAAGCATATATGATATTTAAAAAGATTTTCTGAACTGCGGCATATTCAGTCATTCTCATAGCTGAGATTTCAGTCTGGTTGAAGTCATGATGAGATGCCACTACATACTTAGGAGAGGGACGACGCAGGAAAAAGAGAATAAGCTGACCAAAGCAAGAGCTGGCTGAGGAAGACACCCAGCATCTGGCACCGTCAGACTGTGTTTTGAGAATACAAACTGGCATGTACGCGTTAGAGAACAACTGTAATTTCTGAGACAGCTAAGCACACTAACCAGGCCACATGGCAATCATACTCCTAGTTCCTGACTCCAGAGATGTGAAAAAGGACAAACGTCCAAACAAAAACCTAAAAGTGAATACTTGAAGAACACTGATTATCGTCCTCACCAGGAAACCACCCACATATATGCTCATTAATTGGTGATCAGGGGAAGAGACTATGTCCTTCCTTACAAGGGACACAGTACTCAACATTAAAGGGAATAAACTGCCATTACACATGACATGTCTGAATCTTCATCATGCCAAGTCAAAGAAGTCATCCCCTATAGCTTGCAAACTGTGTGACATACTGACTGTATGACATTCAGGAATGGAGGGGAGGGAGGGAGGGCAGGAGGGAGAGAGAGAGAGAGAGAGAGAGGAGGAAGCAGATCAGTGGTTGCTGGGGGTGGGATTGACTGAGAAGGGATACTTGGAAGTGCTGGGCCTCATTTGTATGTTGACTATTTCAGTTATGTTTGCAGACATAGCTAGCTGTGTGCCTTTGCCAACCCTTATAGAAGGGGCCACCTAGAAAGAGAGCATGTACATTTGACTTGAATAAACTTAAGCAGTCAGCATGCTGACATGAAGGAAATGAAGAGTTTAGACTCAGCACATTCTCTAAAGGCATACTTTGCAGAGGTACAAATGGAAGTCAACAACCTTCCCATCTCAGCGGCAGAGAGACAGGGTAATGTCACTGCTGGCTGAAGATCAGGGAAAGGCTACCATGTTACCATGGCTACATACTTCTATTTCCTTTTGTCTGAGACCACTAATATTAAACTATGACTCACATGCATTGTAGGGGGAAATTCAGAAAGATCTAAACAATCCTCAGACAGCCAAGGTTTTGATCCATTGAAATACCCTGAACATTCAGATTAAATGTCTGAAACATTTATTCCATAAACACATTGAGAAACCAGGCACGATGGTAATGAAGATATCTGGGAGGGATTTAAATATGAGGGGACAAAACTTTTTGGTCAAACATGAAGGTAACTCTAAGAAGTGTTTTATAGACCTAAGGCCATGAAAGCCCATGATTTTCCTGTGCTTGTCACAGAAATAGCTCCCCGACCCAGATCCATGGCTGAAATGATGCCATTTGAAGGACAACCCTTTCTGACACCCACCTCCAATGAACTTCACCTGAGACAGCTCTCTAGTGTGTTGAATGGACAGTGGGCAGATGAAGCGCTTTTAACATCAGGACAATCTGCAGAAGTGGGACTCAAATTAGCAAGTTGTCGTGATTTCTTTAAAGTGGTATTAAGAAAGCTTATGAATTAAAGCACACATCATTAAAAAATATGTTAAAGTAAATTTCCCGTGGAACAAGGAGAGTCTCAAAAATGGATGAGCAGCTCAGGGAACAGTGTTTCTTTTGAGAAGGCTCAGCACTGCTTGGTGCCTCACCTAACGGGCTGCTTCACTGCACCTGGGCCATCAATTCCCTCTCCTCCAGGTGTATTTCTCCATGACTAACTCATCATTAACTCCCCTGACTCCTTTTAGATTTTACTGGGCAACTGTGTTTAAAGCTTTTATGTACTTCTAAGACTGTATCAATTTTGACTCACAGCAAGTTCATGTAGCAAAAGGGTAATGCTAACTGAAAGGCTGGAGATTCGTGTCCACCAGAGGCATTAGAAGAAAGGTCTGGTGATTTACTCCCTGAAACCCAGTTATTGAAAACCCTGTGGAGCACGTTTCTACTCTGATACATAAGGGACCACCCTGGATTACAGTTGATGGGAAGTTTTTTGTTTTTTAAGATATTCTCTTAAGGTAATGAAGATGATTTTTATTCAGGAGGGAGAGAAGACCTATTGCTGCTAGAGGTGTTACATAGTAGTTGTGGACCAGATCTAGCATCACACAATCTTTGGGAAACTTGGAAGATTTTTTTTTCCTGGCAAGGATCATGTGTGAGTCTTGGTTCTCAAGAGAAGCAAAGCCAGTGCTTGTATACAGAGAGATAATTATATCAATAAATCAACTACACAGAGGTAGATCTAGAAAAGTCCTGTCAGGTTCAAGTCAGGCTTCTCATGACTGGTGGAAACTGATGAACAGGAAGTGGGACAAGTAAGCAAGGTGGCATGGGACACAGGCTGGTTGATCTTGAAGTAAATGAATCCAGAGTTGGCCAAATGAATTCACCATCAATAGTACATTGATGACTCCTGGGATCAGAGATGTAAAGACAGGAAATTGAGAAAACAGATGCTAAATCCAGCTCCAGCAGAAGGCAAAGGACCAATGAGAATTCTTTTGCTGATCCCTCTGTTTCTCTTCTACAAAAGACCACACCCCCAAGAAACTGTCATCTCGTTGACATAATCCCTGACATAATCCCTGACCATTCCAATGTTGGGGTGTAAGGATGATTCCCCAGGGTCTCATGCAGCAGCTGTCAGAGTGATTTCTAAGAGCAGGGGCTTGAACAGTGACTGTAATGATATACCCCTGGCTTGTGCCGACCTCTGAATTACCCTGATTTGTGTGACACTGTGAACAGCAACTAGATAGGAATCCAAACCAAAATTCAAAATTTGCTTTAAAATAACGGAAGATGTTTAATAGAGAATTTCTGTTGCGTGGTCATTCCCTTGATCAGGATTCCCTTCCTCTTAATTGCTTTCCTCTTCTTCACTAATACGTCTGTGACTATTACTGCTGATCATTAGACATTTGAGTGCTTAGCAAGCAGTCAAAATGAATGGAGGAATTGACCAAAAAGAAGAAGAAAATCACAAAAAAATCCATTCACTATATATTTTAGCTCCTCATCCTCCTGTCTATCTATATTGTCCTCATTTAAATAAAAACAATCCTTTTTCAAAATATGTTGATGGAATTTGTAAGCTCAGAGAATAATAATAAAAGACCCATGTGTGATGATAAGTTGTGCCATGCTATACTAATATCAGATGCCTTAAAATGTTGTTTCCAACTGTGATCAAGTGGCGTCCCAATACATGGTGACCCTATGCAAACAAATGCTTCCCAGACCTAGATTATCCCCATTGCAGTTGCATATTGAAGCCCTCTGATGCACAGGATGGCCCCAGACTGGTTTTGGAAGTAGAGAGGTAAGTCTTTTTTTTTTTCTTTAAGTTTTTCTTAGTCATGATGGTCCACTAAAATTTCTATTATCATCATAACTCAAAACCAAACCTACTGCCTTCAAAATGAGTTGATTTTGACTCATAGCGACCCTGGAGGGTGGGGCAGACTTGCCCAGTAGTATTTCCAAGGTTATAACCTTACAGAAGGAAGCCACATCTTCCCTTCACAGAGTGAGGCTGGTGTGTTCAAACCGCTGACCTTTTGGTTAGCAGTCATGTGCATGTCTGCGCCCAGAGCCACTAGGGTTCCTGCTCGGCATCATAGCAACATGTGACCCGCCAGTGACACGAGTCACAACAGTGCACCAAGTGCCTCGGCCAGAAACTAAACCTTCGTCTCTTTCACATGAGGTGAGAATTCTACCACAGAGCCACTGCCGCTCTCACACCCTAAGACCACACTTAACACTTATGTCTTTGGATTGCCGCAACTGTGATTCTGTGAAGCCCTTTCTGCCCTGCCAGCAGGCATGCAGGCAGACACTCCCTCCCTCCCTCTGCCCCTCCCTTCCCACATGCCTTCCTCCACCCAGCCCCAGGCTTCCTTCTCCTTCCCAGACACTGCCACCATCGCTGTGCTAGGATGCACCTTGGGCCTCCATTGCCCTGCTTCCCAGTGGCCTGTCTGCAATCCTGAGAATTCCATCAATTCCTCAAGAAACATTTCTTAAACTTGCAAGGTGCCCTCATACACCAAGCAGACGCTGGTGATCATCCAGAGGAGGGCGCAGCACGAGAAAACACACGGCCATCCAGTCACTTCCTGTTCGTACCGACCCTCTGAGACAGAGCCGAAATGTTCCTGGGGGTGGGTTTCCAAGATGGCAGTCCTTTTAGGGAGCAGAGGGCCCCCTCTCTCTTCTGTGGGCGGGCTGGTGGGTTTTATCCGCTGACCTTAGGGTTAGAAGCTCAGTGCTTCTCCCCGAGCCCCACTCGGGGCTCAGTGAAGGTTGTATTCATATTGTTCCTGAAAACAAGCAGAGGTCTGGGGGCTCAGTGTTGGCTGCTGACCAAATGCTCAGAGGCAGGACCCCAGCCGCAGCTCCCCGGAAGCCAGAGGAGACTGTCTGCCCCTGGAGAAGCTACCTTCTTAGAAACCCTACTCTTGCTGAGAGCATCGCTGGGAGTAGACACTGAGGCCACAGCAATGAGCAGGAAAGCACACACATCTCCCAGTCACAGGGGGCAGGCTTGTATCTCAAAAGTGCCAAGATCTCATCTTCATTCAGTACATCAAGATTGACAAAGAGATTGGGACCATCTGCCTTGAGGCTGAATTTTCAATCCTCTCGATACGCTCCTTCCTTTGCTGCCTTTGAGGGTGTCGTTCTTAAATATATGTCTTTAGCCTGACTTTGCTCTCTCGACCATGTCACAAACAACTGCTAGCATGTTTCCTTTCCTCTCAGCCTGCCGGATTGTCATTTCTCCCCCTTCACCTCCCCCTCATCACCTAAGGAGATGGCAGCAATTTTGCTTTCATTTCCCACCCCACGCCCCTTCCGTGCACTCATCCCGGCAAAGGAGCAGGTACCTGCTGCATGCCTTGCATGGTCTGCTGCAGGAACTGTAGCTGCTGGTCCTTGGTGAGGTTCTCTTCCGTGCGGAAAAGCTGTTCTTTTTCCTGTTTCAGCAGCTCTACTTCGTTCCTGTAGGCATCCAGCTGCCAACGGAGACTGCCGTTTTCTTCCTTCAGGGCATAGGCCTGGGCAGCCAGGGCTGGAGGGCAAACAGAGGGATGCAATTAAGTTCCCTGGATGTGCACAAAGGGGCATGGGTGGAGAGGGCTGTCTGCATGGGAAAGGAGTCCTCGTGTGGTGCAAACACCAATGTGCCGGCCTGTTCATGGATAGCGCTTACTCGGGGCCTCCATGGAAGGAAGGCCCGGCAACCTGCTTCTGAAAAATGGGCCCCTGGAAGCCCTCTAGCACACAGGGAAGTTGCACGAGTTGTAACTGACTTGATGGCATGGCGCTAAGGAGCCCGTCATCTCAGAAGTAAAACCAAAGAGACTCACCCGGGGGCTCTTTATTTTGCAACTGGTCTACGTCATTTCTTTTGAACATCTGCTCTTAGTCTATTGGTTCTGACTTAGCTGACTGTGTCCTGCAGGCCCAGGGATTGGTTCCTTCCCATCTCTTTCTCCTCACCATTTCCCTGAAGCCTTGGCACTTCTCACAAAGCCATCTATGTTGCTGGTGATGAGGCCCGATGGATGCACAGGCAGCAGGCCGATCCACCGCCTTGCTGTTTTCCCCCTTGCTGCAGGCTTGCTTAACTCCTTGGAGATCTCCTTTCTTGCCAATAATCAGCAATTCCACAGGTTGAGGCATGCAACAGCATCCCCAGGGGCCATGGAATTTATATGCACACCGTTCCTCCATCTCCACTGCTGGGACAAACTGCACAAATTGTTTTCTCTAACTACTTATCAGAACGGTAACCTAGTTCCATCTGTTTTACCAACAGATTAAAACTCCTTTTCCCTCCCTTCAAGGCTGAGCAGTTCCTTGAATTCTCCTCCCTGAAACCAATAGGGCTCCAACTGGATTAGGGTCTTCCATTTG
This sequence comes from Nesogale talazaci, assembly GCA_004026705.1. NCBI lineage: Eukaryota > Metazoa > Chordata > Mammalia > Afrosoricida > Tenrecidae > Nesogale > Nesogale talazaci. Next base: position 27,572 of record PVJH01002052.1, on the reverse strand, counting down.
CTTACTGAGAGGACAGGGCAGGAAACTCCAGGCCCCTGTACAGCCTGCAGGCCTCAGGACAGGGTCTACCAGAGGAACAACAGAGTGTAGGTGACACACACACAACCTACTTCCCCGTCTACTGCCCAGCCATCACCTCCACGAGCAGGACCAGTTATACGAGCACCTGCTGTGCTGTGGCCACCGCCTTGTCAGAACACTCTCTCAGCCCCGAGGGCCACGAGGATGCAGGTGCTCTTGTGCGTAACCATGACCACAGGGTACCACTGCACCTGCTCTGCTCGGCTGACTCCATCTCACAGTGATGCTATGTGGGAGAGGGTCGAACTGGTCCGTAGTGTTTGCGTGCCTGTCCATCAGCTCTGTGGAAGCAGACCGCCAGGTCTTTCTCCTCTGGAGGATCCAGCTAAGTTTGAAACCCCAGTCTTTAGGCTAGTAGAAAGTGCAAAGCACTTCGGCCACCTGGCAGGTCCTTCAGAGTCTGCTTGCAATCACAAGCCTGCTGGTGGCCCCTGTGCTGCTACAGTTCCTGCCAAAGCCAAAAGAACAAACTCCCTGCCATTGAGCTGATGGAGACACACAGTGACCATGCAGGACTGGGTAGAAAACCCCCTGTGGGTTTGAGACCGAAACTCTTTAATGGAGTAGAAAGCCTCATCTTTGTCCTATAGATCGGCTGGTGGTTTTGAACTGCTGACCTCGTGGTTCGCAGTCCAATGCCTAATCAATACGCCACCAGTGCTCAGGGTCTACCCTTGCTCTCTCCTCAAAATATCCTGTACTTGCTTCTCACTCTCATCACAAAATCTATCTTCTACTTTCAGAAACAAGAATAACAGGAAAAGCCTCTTGTGCTTGCACTTTTCAAAGGTCTAACTTCTGCCATTGGAGGGCCAGCTGACACCCCGGTGACACAGCAGGCACTCAGCACAAGCTGGTTTCAGGAGCCCTGGGTCAGGGGTCAGCCAGATCCAGGATGACCTCCTGGATGTTCGAGCCGCATGCGGCAGGCAGGGCTGACAGATTTTCAGCAAGGCGCTCTGAGACACCAGTGAATCCTCTCCTCACAGATCAAACATCAAATTATGTTAATAACAGTCTTGCAGCTGAGTGTTTTATGGTATTCCACCTTGCTAAATGACGATCTATGTACAGCACACACTAAAATACTAATCAAACAGAACATGTAATTAACCAGAAAATTCCCTATCTCAAACCATCAGGGATCAATTAGTTGACAAGCATTTACTGCATACTCACTCAGTGCCCTGGTCTGTGTGGGCATCTTGGAATGAACACACACACACACACACACACACACATACACACACACACTCCTCCTCCTCAGAAGCTTCAATGGAGTCATGAGAGACCACTTGGAAAGCAGACTGACAGTAGTACGTTCAATGGCAGAATAAGCAGCACAGTTCAGGGCAGAGAGGAAGCACCAAACAGCTATTGGCACAGGAGAGAGAGAAGACCCTATACCCAGCCGCCTGCCCTCAGCTCCATTCCTATTCCTGGCATCCCTCTCGGGCAGAGGAGACTGGCCTCCACTTGGAGTCTGGGGCTGAGACTCTTGATGGAAGGAAGTGGACTGTCACATCTACTGTGAAGTGGCGGACTGGTGGCCAGTCGTTGAGTACTTTAACCACTGTGCCACCATGGATGCTATGGAATTTGGAGAGAGACCCAGACTGGGACAATCAAGAAGGCTTTGCAGGATGTGTTGGCATACCAATCCAGGGCAAGGGCCCAGGGGAAGGTCCACAGATGAACACTGATGACAGAACATGGAAGATAGGCGAGAAACGGGGCCGAAAGCCATGTGAAGCCACCACCAGAGAGAGGGAGCCGAGCCTGGGTGGTCTGCGCAAGAGTGAGGCTCAACCTGGCATCAATTGAGAACCACTGGAGGGTCTTTTCCTGGGCGGCTGAAGGAGGTGATGAAATTGGTGATTTAGGAAGATTAGTTTGGCAGTGGTGCGTGGAACGAACTGCAGGCTGAAGAGAACGAATAAAGGAACTCTTATTTGGCATAAATATGTGTGCACACCCAAGGCACCACTGCTCTGACAGTTTTCAGGGGCTTCCTCATAAAAGCAGAAACGACTTCGGAGTGACTTGGGCACCTGAGTGAGGGCTTTCAGAATGGCACAGGCCAGTCACAATCGAGGACGGCACAGGGACGGCACTAGGAAATGGTGCGAAGGCAACATTTGGAAGAGGGGTGTTGTAGCAGGGGCAAAATTATGGAAAATGCAAATGATGAAAAAAGTGTTGGCACTACAGAAGCACATTAGTGCATTTAGTAGCATTCAAAGACACTTAAGTCATTTCCTTAGGAAGCTCTATTTGGCCCTTTTTCAATTCAGAGTGGCATTTTTATTATCATAACTGATAGCAGGTGTTTGTGAAGAAATCGATTAGTATGCAGGGATGGAAATTACATTTTCCAAATGAATTGCATAGTCTGCAAGATATGCCGAAATCTGCGTAGCAAAATGCAAGCAGCCATAAAGCATGTGCCAGCTACATTATTTAAATAAATTATCCCAACATAAATACACACGGGATACGCACACCCGTCATTGTTCTGGGGCACGCTCTTAGAAGCGGCAGAACTGTACTGCTGACTCGTTATTCTCGGCGTGTCCGAGTGACCACAGTGCCTGCCAAGCAGGGCACAATGCTGTCTGCCCTGCTGAGGGGGAAATGTGATATCATTATATAAAAAACAACAGCAGGGGCTCCCCAATGTGTGGGTCCACTCCACTCCCTCGCTCCCATGCAACACCATCACCAATCCCATCAGCATTTTCATAATTGGGGTGTGTAACTGATTTGCATTCCTGATTAAATAATTTCAAACTTGATTTGTGAAGGAAATGTGGGGGACTTGTAGTTACTCGTATGGCAGCAAAGTGGCTGTCTCCCACCCAGTGAGAAATTGCACATTGACTCCCCCTAGTCCCAGGGCACCTGTTGGTGACCATCGCTCTGCATTAATCAGATAGCTGTCTTGGGCCCAGTCCCTAGGCCTCGCCACCCTGACAGAGGTTCCAGCAGCTTCCTGGATCCAAGATGTAAAGGAAACCTCCTAATAATTGCTGACTTAATAGAAGGGCTCCACAGGGGACAAACCTGGGAACTTGAAAGGTCAACTGTGCCGGTCTCTCTTATCACTATAGTTCTTTGTAGGATATTGCTTAAAATTAACTTTTGGGAAATGAGGTAAGTTGAGCTTCAGTGAGAAAGTTCACCCTCTAGGGACAGCACAACAAATCAACTGTTCAGATAAACACATGGACTCAGTATAAACTATTGCTTCTCCGTGTTGATATAGTATGTCATTGTTGGTACAGTGTATCTGTCGGTGTGGTATATCAGATATACAGTACATCACTGTTGGTACATCTTTGCTGGAGTAGATGTCTGTTGGTATCTCTCTTTGGTAGGGTATACCTTTTAGTGCCATATAACTCTGTTGATACCTTAAATCATGGTTGGCAAGAATCCCAACGTGTTATGTACATCCATAAAAGGAATTATTTAACTGAAAAGTACCACATGTGGATTACTGATTTGGAAAAAAAAGAATAAGACATTATGAACATGACCTATATTGAAGCTAATTCGAACTTCCTTGGGTAATGTTGAAGATTATTATGAATCTAACCCTGCATCTGAACTATTATTTAATTCATCAATTGACTGGGAAGTGCTAGGAAATCCACCAGGAGACCCCTTGCCTGCCATGCATTTATACTTGCTGGCACTTTGGAAAAATCCAGGCCCCTGGAATTTTCTGACTGGGTTATATATGAAATAACAACTTTGGAAATTGCTTGCCCCCACCTCCAATAAAGATTTAACTGCATTTTTAGAAATTAGCACTAGACTGTTGAAACTACCCAAATGATGGTCAGTTGTGGAAATTGATCCCCATATGAAACTACAGTGGAAAATAAGGTCTTTAGGTACTAGTGTACTTGCTGTCCCCTGAACCAAGTGCCACACAAACCATGATGCTTTACATTAATTATGGTCAAAATGACCTCCTCCTCTGTCTCCGGTATTACTTACTGTTTCCATGGGAACAGATAATGATGTGCTTAACTTCTTTAAGTAAATAATCTGGGGAAAGCCTTGAAATCGCTCTCTTACCAGCCTGAGCAGCCTCAGAAAAATAATTAGCAGGATATGAAAAACTGTAAGCTATTTTGGGTTATGTCCCAGAAAGCTGACAGCATGTTAATATCTTTTTCATGCTCAGGCAAGATACAGCTAAATAACGAAACACTTTCACATATTGTTTCTAACAATATCTGGATTTCTCAAGAAACTGCTAGTCTTTGGGTCTTTAGGGAGCTCTGTGCTGAACATTCCGTCTTCACATTGCCAGATGTCCTTCTGGAATGTGGAGATGAGGGGGCCCAATTGGACGTCTTCCTGCCCAGCTCAAATGACGTCTGTCTGAAGGATTTCTTCAGCTGCTATCCAGTAGATAGCTGTGTAGGTAGGTCCAGGACAGGTGTGCTGAGCTCTGGGCCTGGGAGACAGCACCGTAATATCTGTGTACCCTCCTGTAACTGCTCCCCTTGCCTGAGTAACAGTGGCTCCATACCTCCACCCAGGCTCTGTGTACCTCCTGGCACTTTGCATATTTTTCCCATGTGGCTGAGATTGTTATGTGGGAGTTCCAGTGCCTGTTCTGTGGTGGAGATACCAAGCTGGGTACCAAATTGGTGCTTCTTTGCCCCATTAAAAGATTAAAATGGCCCTGCACCTAAGGTTCAGCACATGAAGGAAAGTTGCCTATGGAATAAGACTGTCCACTTCGGACTGTTCTCTGTGTTGTTCAGCCAATGAAGTCTCCAGGTTCAACATGATCATCAATTTTCATGATCCTGAGACAACTCCTAGATAAGCTGCCTGCCCCTGCGTCAATTCTCACTCACAACTCCTCTAGAGAGCAGAGTGGAACTGCCGCTGTAGGCTTTCTGAGATTGCAGCTCCTGACAGGAATAGAGAGCCTCACTTTTCTCCCGTGGAGTGGCTAGTGGTTTCGAACTGCAGACCTTGCTGTTAGCACACAGCTCAGTGCATAACCCACTCTGTAGACAGGCCTTCTAAGAAATAGATGGGGCCTGGCAATCATTACCAACTCTTCTCAAAGGGATCAGTTTAGAAGGGACTGGGTAGAGTAGAAGAAAGATGAGGGGCTGAACTCCAAATTACATTAAAAAAGACCAGGCTATTGATTGAACTAGACACTTGCAAAGCCTTGAGATTATTACCTTTAGTCGCCCTTCAGGTCTAGAATCAAATTCAACCCTGAAGCTCATTTTTTTGCCAAACAGGTCTATAAGGTAGGCAATAACATTAATGGGGTACGAACACTGAGAATCATCACCCATTACCATCCACATGTAGCACACATGGAAACAAAGTGGGATAAGTAGTGGTACACTGAGGAGATATTAATGAATTGTAACTAAATACCTATGCATTATTCAATGTAAAACTAATGGTCACTTGTTTACCTTTGCCCAACTCACAATAAAAACTTATAATGAAAGGAAGAAAACGTGGGGTTAATTTGTGTGGCATCTGGTGACATTTGTATACAGTGTTTTCCCGAACTCAGGCCTGCATCAGAATCTCCTGCTCAAACACATGTTCCTGTGCACCCTCTTCCAAGGTTCCGGAGCAGTGAGTTTCATGTGGGCCTGGGAATTTACAGTCTCACAGGTCCCCGGGTGGTGCTTGTGCAAGGACCTCACCTGCACATTCTATGACAGGGCTCTGTGGATTGTCAACTGAGGTGTAGTCATGCCCCATGGGATGATCTAACATACGTGACCCACTCCAGGCTGGGATGTGCTGTGAGCAGCCAAGCATCTGCAAGACAATTCGGGTGGGGCCCAACCCCTTAGTCAGGTCATGGTTTTGATAGAATGGGAATTTCTTTGGGGGTGCGGCTTACTTTCTAAATAAAGATACTATGGAAATGTTTGCTTGCTTTTTGTTGGGTCTGGATTTTCCATCTGGCTCATTAGAATTTCTGATTCTTTAAACTTGAGCCAATCGCCTGCCACATTGTCTGCCAATCCCTGGAGCCATCGGTCTACCTGCCATCTCACCTGCTATCTGGTCTGCCAAGTTTGGATTCATTCACTTATTAGTCACAGGCTTGACCTGCTTACTTTGGACCCTTCTGTAGCAACCAGCCTATTGAGAATCGGACAGGGCTAGCCTATTTCTTTAACTGTGTGAGCCATTTTCTTCATAGAACTTTCTCGTTATACACAAGCATGCATGCACATGCATGAACACATACATCACTGCCTTTTTCTTTCTAGAGAACCCAACCTAACACAAACCTTTACAAAAAAAAAAAAAAAACCAACAATCCCACAGTATCATAAATACACTCATTGCTTCTATTTTCCAAGTAGAACTGAAATCCCGGGAGATGAAGTTGCATGGCCGAGTTGATGATCAAAGGTTGATACTCAGGAATCGCGACTCCAAAACTGATTCCCACTAAGTGACACCACCGGGTGGCTTTGGGTCCCATCCAGCATGTGCTGCTGGTGAGGGTGTGGGCCACCATGGGCACCACTAGAGGGGCAACCTTGTTCAGATAGCAGTAAAGAATCCGTCCCTGGTACTGCCTGGGCTGTGTTCGGCCACAGAGAGGCTGTGCTACAAAAGCAAAGAGGAGGATCCTCTGAAAAACCACCCCAAACACCAGTCTGTACCTTCGAGGGAGAAATGCAGGCATGATCCATATGGAAACTGGAAGTCCTGAGGCCTGATATCGTGACTCTCCCAGGAAGCTATTATGGATCCTTCTTCGTGTCCTGCATCTCGGCCCTTGGCAGCACAGGTACCCACCTACGGGCAAGCCTGTGAGCACTGTTCTCCAAGACTCATGCCGATTTCTGAGACCCCTACAGGACCAGGGCCAGAACGACCACTTCGCTCATTCGAACTCACTTTTCCAAGACTCCTGTGTTGGCAGTTCAGGTGGTGTTGTGGATGAGTCATTAGGCTACTAAGCACAAAGTTAGCATTCCAAGCCTTCTCTCTGCTCTGCAGGAGGAAGATGAGGCGGTCTGTTCCCAGAGAGATTTACAGCCTCAGGAATCTATGAGTTGGAATCAACGTGATGTCAATGGGCTTCTGTGTCCCCGTGTCCAGTCTGAAAGTGCTGCTGACAGCCAGGGGCAGGAGGACCCCCACACTCCTGACACTAAATGAAGGCTCGGTGGCTGCCAAGTCCCCAGGCTGAGGGAGGGACACCACAAAGCTCCCTCAGCCATGGGCCTAGAGGCTGCTCCCCCAATTACAAAGGCTCTGACGAAAGCAGCAAGCGGCCATCGATCTGTTTTCCGGTAGCACCTGTAGTGCTGAGGAAGCTGCAATCTTCTTCAAATTGTTCATGGAAATTCCTCCCGTTATATTTTCCTGGGATTATTATTATTACAACTCGGCATTGACATAACATTTTACATTTACCGTGTATATTACTGTCTGAACATTAGCTATTATGAGTGAGAGTACAGTCTCCATGCCCATCTTTGTGGGAGGCCAGAGGAACGAGGTGATTTGGAGAGCAGGTCGGCTGGAGCCTGTTATTATAATGGCGTAAGTGTGGGTCTGGAAGCACAGCCGGCAGCAGGTGACTTGATGGGGGGAGTCCCCGCCCACCCCTCCACATAGATTTCTCCATTGAAGTGGGATGCCCACTGAGGCTAGTGGCTCTGAGATTCTGCCTGGCTACTGGCACTGCCAGAGAGGCATATTGTTTCCTTTGACAGAAGTCTCCTCTGAGCTCTCCACCAGGCACGCCCACCTTCCTCGAAGGGAAGTGAGTTACTTTGACTTCTTCCAAGCAGACCAAGCCTGCCATTTAAAATGTCGTTGTTGGATGCCATGTCAGGTCAGAAGTGGGAGAACGGGTGCTGATGGCCATACACAACCTCTCCAAGTCTGCTGACCTCTTAAAGGAAGGGAAAGAGGTGGGATTCCATGGGCAGCCTGTACCCTCCCTGGGTGAGGACGAATTTGAGATTCCTTGGGACAACACCAGATAGCACAGACATTAGTTGAGTGCCCATTATGGGCAAAACAGAGACCTGACTGGTTGTGGGGTGTCATATTCTTATGTGGTCAGACCACAGACAGCGATGGAGGCTGGGAAGCAGGCTAGGACTGACCCAGGTTGTATCAGGAAGAGGCAGGGACAGAGGAATTCAGGCTGGGCAGTCAGAGTTTGGGAAGGGCTTCCTCCTGGAGATGTGCTTTGATCTGGGTCTGTAAGTGAGCCTCACCCTTTGACAAGCTGAAGGCAAGAAGGTGCCAAGGCTGACAGGGCAAGATCAATGGGAGGGTAAAAAGGAGGGAGGAAGCCAGTTTCTCAACTTGACAGGAAGCTTGTTAAAAGGGAGCCATTTTCCCCTTCACTCTCCTTTCTCTTTTGATTAGACTTATTGTCTTTTTAATGTACAATCCCTGATTCTATTTCCAAGATACAGACTACCTTTTTTTTCTGGTTGCTTTAAGAGATCAGCAGACCAAGACAGAATCACACAATGAAACTGGTTTTCAGAGACAAGCCAGAAGTTTTCAAGGACCTCATTTTCCTTGGTTCCATGAACAATAGATCCATGATCAATGTTCAAGGAAGCAGCAGTCTAGAAAGCAAATGACATATTGCATTGGGAATGCCTGCTACCGAAGACTTTTAAAAAATATTGAAGAACAAAGATGTCCCTTTGAAGAATCAGGTGGTCCTGGCCTAAACACTCACATGCCTATGGAAGCTAGACAATGATTAAGGAAGACGAGGGAGCAGATGCCTTCAAATGAGGGGACTGGTGAAGAATATTGACTCTGTAACAGATTGCCCCCAAATAAATCTGTCTCAGCAGAAGTGGGGATGCTGAGAGATGGCATCTCGTATTCTTTGGGCATGTCATCAGAAGGTACCAGCTCTGGGAGAAGGACATTGTGCTTGGTGAGATCTAAGGCAGAGTGCACAGTGCATGACAACAGAATGTCTTATTAGGCAGAGTCAGAAAAGTGGTGCCCTGCTCAAAGATGGTGGCTGACATCACCACTTTGAAAACATGTCACTTTCCACAGTTTGGGCATTTATCGCATCCCCTGGATAATGTTTCTCAAAGGATTCAGTATGCCTTTTCCACTCATCCATTCCAGGACTTCACCCCCAAATTTTCTTGCTGCATTTCATTCAAATTAAAACAAACAAACAAGAATTTGTCCCATTTTCTCTTCATTGGCTATTATTAAACTGGTTTGAAGCCCTGACTTGAATTGAAAAGCCCCTTTGACTGCCGGATGGGGCTGGATTGTGGTAGTGTGATGCCAATGCATGCTGAAATTGGAGAACCAGTCCTTTCGCCTGCAGGGACCACATCCTTGTTTCCTAATGCTCTTGTCACAATGTTCTTCCTATTGTCTATTTTTCATTATTCTTTTGTTGACAACCTGCTTTCCTTTCAGCCTTTTCCTTCCATTTCTCTCCTAGTGAAATCACCTTGCCATCCCTGACTCTTACCACCCAACCCTGACTTCCAGGCATCTTTGCTTTCTGCCTTGGTTTTTCTCATCCCATTCATCTACCCACGACTCTTCTTGGATGCTACTTAAGGCCTCTCCTGCAATGGCACTGTGACGAACGCTTTCATAAATCCTCCAGGCAGTGTCTCCAAAACACATTCTTCTGAGGTATTAGGTGATGTTGTGTGTTCCTTTTCTTTGCAGCCGCATTTCTGGGAAAAGGTTCAGGGCAGTAGGATTTTGACTTGCACTCAGGAGCGTTCAGGTTGGATCTCTGTGCTCAGAACGAATCACCTTGGTGGAGGGTCAGTGGACCAGCCTCTTCCCTGCAGGTGGGGAGGCGCCTCCTCTATGCAAGTTCTCTCCAAACCCGCCAACAGCCCCAGAACCTTCCTCACTTGGCAAATGCCCAGGTTATTTCTGCTTCCTCTGTCAGCACTGACGGATAAGAAAACCATCCCTGGCCATTTTCCTAGAGCAGAGAGAAGCAGCGACTTGGTCCCCCAATTCTTAGCACATTTATCGGCATTGGCCTCATCTCCTTTAGCCCATCTCAACCAACCTTGTCCTCCCCAAATAACCAAAGTGCTGCAAACACAGCTCGCAGAGTCCTGCTGAGGGAAATTCCATCTCTCTTGATGCCTCCGAGGAGTCCTAGGGGTTGGGCTGCTCACTGCAAGCTCAGCAGTTCGATACTGCCAGTGGCTCCTTAGAGGAAAGATAAAGCTGTCTAGTCCTGTTAAAGAGTTGCAGTCCCGGACACACACAGGGGCAGCTCTACTCTGCCCTAGAGGAGCTGCTGTACTCCCAGTCCCATCCAACCTCTCCTCCTCCTTTCCCCGGCTCTTCAGTATGGTCCACGTCAGTCACTTGGCTTCCACTAAAGCTTTGCGTTGATTACTGCATTTTCATTTCTTCTCATTCTCCTATTTGACGACCTCACCTCAGCCTGTTGCTGATCTTGTTTTCTGTTCCCACCTATTCCTGCTAGTCACCAGTCCTCAGGTTCTACCTCGGGGAGTTTTTGCCCTTTGTGGGTCAGAGTTGCCCGGAGAGTGTTTAAGGGGCAGTGCCCAGCTTTAACCTTCAGGCCCTGGGGGCTGTATAGTGCTCACTCGCCAGGTAAATAAGAACCACTCACTTCTACTCTTTGTTACTGCTCCCCATTGTCAACTGTACACATTTCCACAGGACTCGGTTTTTGTAAAATGCCACAGAATCCCTTAATGAGCAATTCTCTCTGCCACACCAAGGATTCTCTCTTAGGACGAGCTTTATGGCCCTGCTGAGAGAGCCAAAGATTGGACAAGTGGCAGCTACACAGGAAACTAAGATAGTTTACTCACCAGGTGTCAGACCTCACCTGGTTCACCAAGCTAGACAGCTCACCAGGTGTCAGACCTCACCTTGTTCACAACGAGCTCTTTTCAGCCACCCCTAACTTGCTCTTCTCAGGACACCGATTCTCAGTCTTAGAGGCCACTTCTTCAGCTATTTCCCATTACTGTGGCTCCTAAATGACTTTCTCTTGAAGAAAAGAGCCCCGGGAAATTGCTAGTCCTAAGGCAGACAGGGAAATCAAGAAGGAGCCTGAAAGGATGCCTCCCCAAATGTATTTATCACCATGCCCTTCATCCCCAGAGCTTGAGCGCTCCACACTCCTGTCTCTGCAATCCCAGCATTCGTCTTCTCCGAGACCTTGGGTGGGGAAAAGTGCAAGCATTTAAAACACTGGCAGGGTAAATTATAGCCATTTCTCCCTCAGACAGTTGTTCAGATATTAAAACCTTCTATATTGGGCCTAATAACCTTTCCACACATCTACCAAAAGAAATGTAGTTTTTGCTTTGCTCATTAAAATGATTTGCTTTGAGTTTCTGATGAGCATAATTTTTTAGGTAATGTTTTTATCTTCACTCGCAACTACTTAAAAAGTCTGTGAAGTGCTGAAGCACCAGTTAAGCACTATTACTCAAACACGAAGCACTTCTACACAGCTCTGCTTCTTTTTCTCACTGAGAAACAGGGCTGTTTGGGCAAGTGCATGCGGTAACCTTGACTGAATTAAAGAGGTCAGGGGTGGACAGACTTCAAACCCACATTCAATGGTTTTCAAGAAATGGCTTCACTCCAATTAGACAAGAATTAGCATGAAATATTTTGTTTCTGAAAGGTTAAAAGCATCCCTGTGAGGAAGCCATTTGCTGGCTACTGAATGGGAAAGAAGCTGCCAACTGAGTTTTACAGAAAATGCCTTTACATCAGCGATCACATTTTGGGAGCCTAAAGATGACACTGTGAGATAGTCCAATTTAATTTGTCATTTCTATTTTAAAGTTCCAAGGGCTTAATGAGTTTCAATTACTACAAAATCCAAGCTATATTTTCTAACGTTGATCATTTCAACAGTGTTTTAGGGAGAAAGTGTCAAATGTTACCTTACTTTTTTATCTTTTCTCTTGGATTTACCCTTCCCCTAGCCATAATCGTCCAATTTCCAATGACCTGAAGAATAACTCATTCTTCCAGTCCAAGAAAGAGAAGTTCCTCCCTGGTATAAAATTATCAAAGCTGGGATCCAGGGAGGAGCAGGAGGACTGGACACTGTGGTGGTTTGGGGGTGGGGCTTCTGGGGTGAGGAGGGGCATTCCTGAGGGAAACACCACTCACACAGCTCCTTCCACTCCCTGCCCCCAGTGTTTCAGTGGCAGGATTCTTCCATTAAGGAGGAACTGGCTGTGATGCTTGACCAATGGACCTCACACAGAACCGCCTCTTATCTGTTTGATGAGTTTGGTGAGTTTGCATATAGATATGATGGTTAACAGATTTTATCAGAGAACTTCCAGAAATAAGATAGACTTGAACATAAGGTCTGGCAATTTACTTTCTAAAAGAATCATCTTGGGAAAATCAGATGGATCGCAGCTGTCTACTCTCTGATATTTCTGTGTGTACAACTGCCAGAAGTCAGGGCTGAGAGGACGGCCTGCTGGCCTGCATCATCACCCCCACTAATTCAGAGGCTGCTTCAGGCAGCACTGTCTCACTGTCTCTTGTTTTCAATGACCCTCTGTTTTACCAAACATGGAGTTCCTTTCAAAGACAATCTTTCCTGAAGATGTTTCCAAAGTAAGAAAGATGAAGTTTCACCATCCTTGCTAAGGAGCATATGGCTGTGTTTCTAAGACTTATTTTTCTTTCCTATAACCTGTGCATTTCAAATGCCTCGATTCTACCTTTTTCATTGCATAGCTTCCCTGTCCAGATGAGGTGATGGGGTCAGACTCTCCTCAGACATCACAGCATTAAGAGTTTAAATGAAAGTTTCTAGCTGTGACTTCTAAGAGGACAGGGATCAGTGTCTGCATTGATTCTCAATGCAGTGATACTTCAGGAAAAGGTCTTATGAATAATGCTCTCAAATTCTATACTATATACAATACCACAATACCCTTCCTTTTATAGTGCAAGTCTAAATCTCAGTTACATATAGAAGGCTTTGCTTATTATTAAAAAGCATTTTATTGGGGGCTCATACAACTCATCACAATGCATACATACATCCACTGCATGCAAAGCACATTTGTACATTTTTTGCCATAATCATTCTCAAAATATTTTCTTTCTACTTAAGCCCTTGGTATTAGCACCTCATTGTCCCCTTCCTCCCCACTACTCCCCCCCCCATCATGTTCCCTTGATAATTTATAAATTATTATTCTTTTGTCATATCGTATACTATCTGGTGTCTCCTTACACCCACTTCCCTGTTGATTTTGCTTATTTTTGTCCTGTAATCTTGCACTGAGAGGCAAAGGGTATCATGGTAATGTATATAGTATAGAATTCACTGATTGGTATCTTGACTATGACTTCATACCAGGATATTGTGAAAATTCAGAGTGGCCAAGAGCTAACAATGGAGAAATGGGTAGCTGTAAGGTGTTCCAATTATGTAAAATATACCAGAAATTTCTAGTATAACAAGGGAAGGGCTCTTTTACCCTGACTGGTAAATAATTAAAAGAATGAACCACCTCATTCTATCGCCAAAATATTTGTCCACTATATATTTAGCCCACGTTGAACCTGAAGACTTGTCATTATAAAAAAAAATACCAAATACTCCAAATATAAACTTAGGTATTTATTCAACTGGTTATTACCCAGTGTACTAAAATTCACTACATCAATTTAGAAAAACAGAAAAGGGAAAGGAAAGACACATTACTTCCAAGATCTCTTCCAGATGAAAACCTCCCCTGGTCTATGAATTGCAATAAGATTGATAATATTGTAGACACTCTCCCTCAGCCTTTTATTTCTAAGATATATTGAGAGGTACATCTCATAAAGAAAAGGTTCGGGAACAGGGAAGCAGACCGAGGTACTTCAATAAGTCTTAAAATTGGATGGAGAGTCAATAAACTCAACATACAGGCAGGCAGGCTGGCTCTTCCCAGCCCCAGTGGGTAGAGGAAATGGTACCATGAGCTGAGCAGTCAAATGGCTGGTATTGCATCCCCGATCATTGAAGATCAACCATCAAGGACATTCCTGTATTTTGAGGAAACTCTGTATTTTCTCTCTTGACTTCTTTGGAAAGTGAAGACAGGTAAGGTGTCCAGTCTGACAGTGTGTGCTGCTGACCAAAAGAGAAAAAGTGGGACACCATACTACTCGTGCCCCATGCCCTTGACCTCTTCTAAGCACTTTCTTATTTCCCAGAGTCAGGCAACAAAGAGTCTCTCTTGCAGGGAAATAAATAGCACTCAGCTAAAAAGAGTTTGCCAATTTCCTGAAAAAAAATTTTTTTCCAGTTGGTATTTCTGTTGGAATGGTCTTCAAAACAGTTTAAGTTGTGCTGCCTATGTTGAAGCAAATCTCTTTCTAGTTGGTAGACAATAGAACACGAGGGAAAGTCTGTCTAAGCGCCACACCCTACTTATCTCTGTCTGAGTTAATACTGGATGGGAACAAATGTCCCTGGGTCTCCCTGTGGTATTGGGGCCGCATGCAGAAGGCAGAGACTCAGAAGCATTTGCAGATATATTTTTGTTACTGACTCTTAGGTTGGCAATTAAGGCACTTAAGATATGTGTCAGAGTATTTCCCCCCACACTTCTGAGAGACTTATAAAGAGGGAAGCCAGTATTGAGAACTAATCTTTCCACATCGGCCGTCTTGGATAAAAAGCTAAACATCTCAACCTGGGGCACAGCACTTGACTGTTTGTGACAAAGGGCGGAGGCTGTGCAATATGACTTCACATCTCCTCTACACCTTAGAAACTCATCACCCATCTGACCTGAAAGTTCTGGTGGGCGTACAACATTTCTGCCTGATTTAGAAAGTGGACTTTTTCTTGAATCCTTTATTCAGTAGTCATGCAAATATTATCAACCCTGAGGATACGAAATTGGAAGACAGTATGATCTGCAAATCTAAGCAAATTATGCTAAATTAGGCAAAGAGTTTCCCTAATTTAAAGTTATGAAGAGGACTCTAGTTACTATTCGTTCATACTGTTAGGCAGCCCAGAATGAGGGAAAATGCCCAGATGGTTACTCTTTGAATGCCCCGTGAATTCGACCACAGATGGTCCTAGGTATTTTTAACTTCATATATACTGCCATAGCACCAATCATTGGAAGGGAAGCTTGGCTGCTAACCATCGGTCAGCCATTGACTCCACCATTCTCTAATCGGAAGAAAGATGTGGTAGTCTGCTTCTGCATAGGTCACAGCTGTGGAAACTCAATGGGGGACTTCTCCTTTGCCCAGTGGGGTGACAATGAGTCAGAATCAACTTGGCAACAACAGGCTCAGTTTTAATTATTGAAATAATGAATGTCTTCTTGTTTTCATACTGATTGTATAGACGAGTGATATACCTATTTGATATATTGGATTAAATGCTACTGAAATAAAAAATAAAGAAGTAATAAATGTCCACATTGGGACATTCTTGAAATACACAGAAGAAGAAAATTAAAATCACCTGCAACCATGTCACCTAGAGGTGGTGACTGGATATTTTGATACAGTCCTATAGATTGCCCCACAGTCTATATGGGGTGACTGTAACACATGCATAAGAAAACCACATTGGAATGATCAGTCCCTGCTAATCTGTAACTGTTTCTTACAGCTTAGTGATATATTGTAAGCCACCTTCTCTCATGCCATCCATCATGATGGAGGGCATGGTTTTCTTTAAAGGATACTCATGGGTATGCCCTTACTTGACGAATACCTTTAGGGTAGATTTTTAGGGCTTTCTAAAGTAATTCGGATGATAGTAAATTTTGGGAACGGCTTCAAGTGAAAAAGACTCAATGACTCCAAGTGAGGGGTGTGGGTCCCCGAGGCATGCCAGCTCCAGCAAGTATGAGATGTGCTAGAAAGAGCTGGCTACCCTCTGCCTGAAACACTCCCGTCAACAAGATCTGTACCGAAATGCCTATTCCAGAGCGGTGTCTGCTTACCCCATCCAGGACGACTCAGATTGGCCAACAAAGCTAGTGAACATGGCCTTGACTGAAGCAGGGAGGCCCCATGCGCATCAGGGTGGGACTGTGCTCCAGAGAGTTGGCAACTGCTGATTTGGGGGGATGCAATTGCCAGGCCTTTCACCCAAGGTACCTGTCTCTCGCTGGACTTGAACTTCCAACCCTTCAGGGAGTGGCTGAGGGCACGCACCATTTGTACCACCCAGGGACTCCCTGTAGGTGATGGGGAGTCACACAGGACATTTCCCTTCTGTCAATACCTCCTTGCAGACTTCATCCCCTGAGTTCTGGAGCTGGAGAGAAGAACAGCCTACACCAAACCAGGGGCATTTGACCGAGGGAGAGAGAAGACAGGTGGACACCCTTTAGACATGGGAGAGCTTATGAGAATGATAATTGTTTTTATTGCCATCAACATCAATTTCTAGGATTTCTATGTAGCAATATCATCAACTGGCAAGTGGGGTTTCTGAGAAAGGGAAGACAGCAATTACTTTTTTCCCGGTTCGTTGTGTGTGGTTAACAGGAATTCTACCGAATGTCCTCCTGCCCTCTCTTTTCATAGTCCCACAGTAGAGTTGGCATCTTTGGGTGTTTGATTAACGAAGTTTATGGCAGCACAGGTAAAAGTCAAGGGATAATAGCTTTCAACCATCAACCATACTTTGAAGAACAATGCGGTATAAAAGCAGAGGGGAATTAGGGTTAGGATGTTAATAAACACTGTACCACCCTGCTAAAACGTTGGTAGCATCCTATGCTTTAGTACAGTCTGTATTGATTTTTTTTAATGGGTGTGTGTGGGGGGGCAATGTCCCATCTTGACAGTATTACAGTCACACCTCAAGGTTTTAGACGGGAGTCACCTGGAAGAAAATCAATAGATGAGATCCCTCTGTTACCAACAGGCCTACACATCTACAGCTTGTCTGCCACATTCCCAAGTGAGGACCTCAAAGATGTGCACCTCCTGGACGGGCTGCCCTAGTCGCCAGCCTTAATAACCTGACTACTTCAACCACCTCAACACTTATAACTTTAATGTCCACTTGAAAGAGTCTGTGATCCTGAACAGGTATCCATGCATCTGCTCTCCATTTTCTATTTAAAGAACCAAATAAAGCTGAAGTTAAAAAAAAAAAAAGAAATTGCTATTTTATATCAGGAGATCTGTCTGAAAACAAAATCATGTAGGATTATGGATAGTAAGTTTTAAAAACAAATAGAAAGATACATGTTAGAGGTTAGCTGCGCAGAAGAAAATTATTAGAATCCCCAAATCCTCTACTACAAAAGTCAGGTGGGGACAGCTCACCTTCCTCCCATCTTGAGCATCCTTCGACATTGGATTTAAATGACCAGGCATCCTTTTCATATGAGGATCCGGTTTTATTTTCAAAATGCTATGTGCATGCCATCAAGGACAGCTAATTGACGACAAGTGTTTTCTCTAAACATCTCTTAGCATCCCAGGTGAGCACTTGACAGTCTACTTGCACATTGAAAAGGATAATCCCTTTTCTATCATCATAAATTCTTACTCCACACTTACAAACTAAAGAAGAAAATTAGGAATAAATGCTACCAAAGAATTCTTTTTTTAAGTCTAGGATGTGTGGGGTGAGGTGGGGCTCAGAAATGTACCCAGATTCTGTCATCTAAACTTCCTCAAAAATATCCTCATCCCTGCTCCCCACCCGCCTGTGAAATTGTATAAACCACACTTACATTCCAACAAACCTCTGTTAATTTTGCTGAAGTGAGAGCTGAAAACATATTTTAACATCCTGTCAGAGTGAGATACTCAGAGTGTCGATAAAAAGACACTAAAATAAATGTAAATTTAGATTGCTGTTACAAGTGGCTGCCTGGCACTGGGAAGATGTTGGGTTGCTATAGTATTTTCCATAGCAACTTCGCATCTTATTACATAAATAATCCCTCAGTGTCCTTAAAGCCTGTGGAGAAAACAAGATTAGAACTATTTTCCTATATAGTCCGTCCTCAAATTTTATCAGAATGAAATGCCCCCCACATTGGAACATGCTGCAATCTAGACAACACGCTGGCATTGTGGGCCACTGGGCACTGCAGGCTGAATGAACCCAGTGTAAAGACACTGCCAATCCATGCCATCGGATGGCCCTTTGTATACATCAGTGGTTCTCAAACTTTGAGCCACAACCCCTATGGGGGTCACACGACCCTTTCACAGGGATCACCTGTTTCACAACAGTAGCAAAATTACAGCTAAGAAGTAGCAACAAAAATAATGTTATGGTTGGGGGTCACCACCACAAAAGGGATTGTCTGAAAGGGTGGCGGCATTAGGAAAGTTGAGAACCGCTGGTTTACACCTGCCCAGGTATCTGCAGAGCTCCCTTTCTGGAGAGTGACTGTTTCCTTCCTCACATTTCTCCTTTGCCTGAATTTGCCCAAGCCTTGGGTAGGCCAGAACCCAACCCAACCCTACCGGCTGCCATCCAGACAACCATCTTTTGAGGCGGTTGATCTTTACAGGAGCAGATAACTTCGTCTTTCTCCCTCAGAGCCACTGATGGATTTACTCTTCTGAGCTTGTGGTTAGCAGCTTAACATATAATCCACTATGCAACCAGAGCTTCTAGTAGGCAAGAGGGCAGTGTTTAATTCTGCAGATATTTGTTCTCGAGACCTAGACTGAGGGGGAAAAAGTGCTGGGCTGTCACACAGGAGACAGAAGAACTCACCTAGTTCCAAAGCAAGTGCCTGGGTGATTTCACACTCTCTGCTGGAGCTCACTCAAGGCTTCTGGAAGAGCAACAAGGCTGAGAAGTCAAGGGTATGGTGGGGAACCCTTGGTCTTGGGGATGCCATGCAATGTGAGCAGCACATATCAATTTTGCATGAAAATGTGTGATTGTGAAAGTCTGAGGATCGTGACCTTGGTGGGAGCTGCCTTCAAAACAAAACTTAAGGGCATGAAGCTGAAAGACTGTTTAGGTTAGACATGTGAATCTACAAAGTAGGCTACACAGACTGGGTGGACAGGAGCAGTGCTGCCAGTAAGAAGAAATCTTTTACTACCCAATCAATTTAATAGAACCTGTGTCCTGGCATCTTAAAGGCAAAGCAAATTACAAATAATCTCTGTACTTTTCAGAAACACATTCTTTACCAAAAAAGTAACTAGAACTGAAGACTTGATCCAACATAAACCTTTAAAAGTATGTGTGAAGCAGTATAAGCAAGGTTTTAAGAATAAGAAACAAAGAGAGGCCCTGATTCCTTGTAAATTAAAATCCATTTTAAGAATTAAAGAGTAAGCCATAAATGGCAGAGACCAGAAGAAATGGATGTATCTGGGTTTGGATACTGAATGCTTAGATAAAGGAGCCAACAGATGAATCCTGACCAACAAAGAGGAAAATTATGGTGCAGAACTTTACAGCCACATGCAAACCTGTCTTACAGAACCACCAAAGACAAGGAAACCTACCAACCTCACTCCAAGAAATAATATTTACACCGACAATCAAAACTATCCTTTGAAGCCATCCTTAAATTAAACGGTTTGGTCCAATGGCAGGGGGTGGGGGAGATGTTTCCATGAGCACACTACTCATGGAATTACCTGCATGGATACATGTTGGGCTGCGATCCACAGGTCAGCAGTTCAAACCCATGGAGGCAGAAGGACGGGGCTTTCTAATCCCATAAAGAGTGACAGTCTCAGAAAACCACAGGGGCAGTTGACCCTGTCCTCAAGTCACTATGAGTCAGACTGGGCTGGATGATGTTGAGTTTTGAGAGTTCTTTCTCTGGTCCTCGGGTTTCCCAAACAGTCTGTCTTTTGTTTGGTGGTTGTCGATGGATGGTCGTACATCCCAGGCTGTCAGTGTATGTGAAAGTGGAAGTGTACAGACAGCAATTGCTTCCTTACTTGGACTCACGCCATGCTTCATCCTCCCGCAAAGGCCTGTGCTCTAGGAGCAGGCCACCTAAGGGCAGTCTCACTTTCAGCAACTGAGTGGGCTTGTGGCCCAGCCTGACTCTTAACAAGTTTTGGAGTATGTCTGCCTAGATCACACTCAGTGTTTCCAAAAAGGAAATTTCTGCCAGCTGTGAGTGAGTGGCAGGCCCGCCCGCCCAGCGCAGCAGGCTGTCTGTGCTGGGTCTGACTGCCTTCAGGAGCTTGCCAAAGTGCTACCACGTAAGCTAACGACATCAAAGGCACCGGCACGGTGTCCAAGGGGAGACAGGGATCGGCAGATAGCATGATCATTAATTTCTTGCCCTATAGCCTGTAGTTAAGTGTAAAACTAAACGCACATTGAAAACTGCTAACTCCAACTGAACCTAATTATGAGTTCCCAATTTGATTCAGTTGATTTGAAAAGTCCTCATTGGACTTCTTACTAAAATTTCTTAAAAGCTGTGCCTCTGTTGTGATGAGTTTTCATGGAAAACCCCAAATCCAGAAAACCCTCTTTGTAATTAAGAGTGTTTGCTCCTACAAGGAGCTCAGGGTTTAAATTAAGTGTAATTAAGGCTTTAAGAACATGTGCTGTACTACAGGACAGTTGAAGGGGTTGTCGATTAAGCCAGGGATTTGTTTTTCTTTTCCAGCTCACTCTCCAAAATTTATGTTCAGGATACACGCACCAGATATTGGCTGGAGAATACAAACTGGGCAGTGCTGTTCAGTTTGGTTTGTAGTGAATTTAATTTACTGGCTTTAGAACATATCTGGCATTGAACATTGCATTTATATTTGCTTGAACATATTTATTTCTTTACTCAAAGAGTAGTCTAGTCCTGAAGGGGACTCTGTGACTGTACCTGGCCCTCTCCATAGCCCCGGGGTCCACAAAAGATGCTGCATAAATGCTTGCTGACTCCAAGGACGATGCTGGGTTACAACTCTTTGGTCAAAGGCCAACTTGGCATATGACACTGAATACTGTAAGTAGAAAGTTCTGAACATTTGGGCGGGGTAAATTAGCCATATTTATTGAGGCACGCTTCTTGGTTGACACTTGTCATTTGCAGTTAAACTGGATAGAAGAAAATACTCTCTGGGTTACTACCTTCCCATCAAAAGTTATGGGACAAAAGCATCAAAAACAGAAATGCCACCAGGACAGAGCAGAATATGCACTTGAAGTCAATATTGACTGAACACTTATTAGGTGAAAAGCCCAGGACAATGTCCTAGAGAAGGAATAAGAAAACAGGCAGATCTAACATTGGCTGAGTGCCTATTAGGAGCTCAGCCCTATGAGTAACGCTGTAAGGACTTTAAGTCTCAGGAAGCTCACACCAACAGGGGAGATCTCCCAGTCTAAAACAGTCTTCGCCTTTTTGTTTTTAACATGTATGGTCACCACACAGGCTTCCTGAGGAGGGAGGGAAGAAGAAGGGAAGGGAGAGAGTGTGGGAGAGGAGAAAGTAAGAAGGGAAGAGGAGAGGAGGAAAGAAGTTGAGGAGAACTTAGAGATGGACCTGTTGGTTTTCATTTGGCTTGATTACAGTGGGAGGCAGACTATGAAATAATGCATTTGCATTTTCATCAAAAATTATCTTCCCAGGATGCTGGGAGCTGGATGCCAAATTTTCTTGAATGAATGCTGAATCTGTCTTGATTTTCTAATTTATGAACAAAATTCATTTCCATTTTTATCAGCATCTTAGTTTTGCTTGAGCAAGCTCCTTTAACCCTCTAAGATCCCACTGATAAGGAAGAGAGGACATGCTGCCCAGAATGGGCCTGGGGAATTGAGGAACTCTAGCCAAAGACACGCTGTCAATTAATACATGAAGTTTAGTGCAGATGAAAAATTTCATATTCTTCTTAATCAGATCAGCAAAGGCATATAGAACATTTTTGTTTCTCTTTAAAAAATTAACCCAAGGTTTTAAAAAAGTTCTTACATAATAACATGTGTGTTTTCTAGAAAAAGAAATCTTTTCTAGAAACCAAACAAAGTCCAGTATCTCTATTTCTCCAAAAGAAGGACGATCCATATAGTTTAGAGAAAATTCTTAGCATGGGTTGTTACTCTACTAACTCTCCATTTGCTGTCAAGTCAACCCCAACAAACCCATTCCATGATTTTCTGAAAATAGATCCCCAGGTCTTTCTTCTGAGGTCCCTCTGGGTGTAGCCAGACTTCCAAAGTTCTGGTCATAGCCAAGGGTACTAAGCCTCTGTCTCATCAGGCACTCCTTGTTTCAGTCATCAGAAGAGCCCTTTTGAGGCACAGGCACCCAACGGAGGGTGTCTGAAGCTTTAACCCTTTGTGGGAGCGGAAAGCATCATCTGACTCCTGTGGAGTGGTTGCTGGGTTTGAACTTCTGACTTGTTTGTTAACAGTGCATACCACCTGGGCCTCTTTGCTCCAGTAGAGAAATGAAAGCTGACACGGCTGCCCCGAAGTCCACAGATCCGGTGGGAGGACAGGCAGGGGGAGCACTAAGGGATCTTCTCCCTCAAAATTCCAAGAGCGCGTCTATTACAACCAAACTCTGGGGGAGCAGCCCTTAATGTGCATAGCCACTGGGGAGAACTTGGACTCTGGATTCCATCTGGCAGAGTATAGGGAGAAGTCTTGCGATCCAGCCTGAGGACCCTGTAGAGCCCAGGCCTGCTCTGACCCGCCTGTGTCAGAGTCCATTTTATGGCTCCCCGTGACTAGGTTTGGGGCAGAATCTCACCATCTTAAGCACAAAGGGGTAGAGAGTTTGCTTCTCTTCCAGCATTTGGTTTCAAGTGCTAAATTCTGAGAGGCTTGTTGGCCACCCACTGACTGATGCAAATTTGTACCAAGGGATGACTGACAAGGGCCTGGCTCGCTGCCACAGAAAGGTGGTTTTCCTCTGGCCTCAGTCCTTCCTTTCGGGCAGCAGTTAGCAGGGGCTCGAGGGAATGACTGCTGTCTCTCTGGTTGGGTCGGAGATTACACAGGTGGAAAGAAAAACCACTGCCTGCCTTTTGGCAGGGTCTTTGCGACCCGGTGGAAGGAAAGAGGTTATTTCCCTCCCTTGACTCTCATCACCTCTTGGCTCTCTTCATAAGCCCTGCTCCACCTCATCTTACCAGGCACATGAAGACTGGGAACTCCTCAGGGTCTGGCATTTGAACTTAGCCCTTTCATCTCTCCCCTCAGCACCCGAGGGAAAAAGCAAGGTGCTTTGTGCATTAATTCCGGAGACCAAGAAGCAAGACGGCCGAATGCCTCTAGACATTCATATCCTAGTTCATTCGTCTAGTGGATGTCTGGGGAATAAACAGAAGCTCGGCACTAGGAATGGTTATGAATTGGACTGCCACCCAAGGTCAGCAGTTCAAAACTGCCAGCTGCTCTGCAGAAAAAACATGGGGCTTTCACCTCCTGCGAAGAGTTACAGTTTATGAAACCCACAGGGGTCGTTCTCCCTGGCCCATACAGTCTCTATGAGTCTGAATCAATTCAAGTGATTGAGACCCATCCACTAGCCTCAATCAAGTGTATGGTGTGCTGGAATTCTAGCCCTTCTGTTAGTTAGGCCAACCATTTGAAAACAGGTTTTTTGGGTGTAGTAATGAGAACCTACCAGAGTAGGCCATGTCCTAAACCTATTGATTTCTGAGAAGTACCAAGGGCAGATAAGACACAGAACAAGGAGTTCAGGACCCCTGCTATGCGAGGAGAGACATGACAGTGACAGGGTCGAGACGAGAGGCTTTTCCCACAGTGGGCAGAGACGGAGTCTTCCCCTGGAGCTGGAACCCTCGATTCTGATTCTAACCTCCTGCATTTCCTGGGAAATTCATCCATCCATCAACGGCTCCGACATGTGGTACTGCTATTAGGGCATCACACCGGCTGGCAGGGAGTTCTCTTCTGTTGATCTCTCCAGGAGATCAACCCCGCTAGAGGCTGAGGGCAGAGGTCCTGGTCCCAGGTAAGGATGTTTTTGCCTTGGGGGTCAGGTTCACCTCTGCATGCATGTGCTTGCTGCCATGGTGGGCGACCCTTCACAGTCAAGAGGCTGCACCAGGCCATCTTCATTCTGCGTCTCAGGGGGCTACAGAATCATACTCTTTCTGGCGAAGTTGGCAGGTTGTTTAAAAGAGCGAACACACTCATGCAGACATGCACAGAGCTGCAGGCTCAAATCAGAATTTCTGATTTTTTATATACCCACCCCAAAGGATGTTATAAAATTTCACTTTTATGTAAACTTGCCTCTGGCCTGGAAACTTCAAATATGAGCGGGGAGAAATAAAAGGATGAGTGGACTTATCTGCTGGGCACACTGACTCTAAGTGACCGGCACCAACACACCAGAAGCGCTCCAGCTGCCTGCCAGGCCCTCTGGATCAGAGTGGAACTCCCTGTAGCATGTCTCGGCCATGACCTTTCAGAAGTAGGTCACCAGCCCTTTCTCCTCAGGCACCTCTGGATCGGTTTGAAAGTCCATACTATGGGTTACAAGCCCAGCACATAACTGTTCATACCACTCATGGTCAGGCCTTTCTCTTGAGATCTGTGGGGTCTCAGATGTGGACAGCTGTGAGCAAGGTTGAGTTCCTCGCACACACTCATGAGAAGCCAGGCATACGCTTCCTGAGAGACTTTCACCGAGACGCACGTGGCCAGTTCTGTGTTCAGAGCACACAGGCAGAGTTCCCATTCTCTTGGTAAGGTTCTCAAAGAATAGAACCAGGGGGATTTGAGGGTTCGAGGACTAAGACCATGGTTCCCAAACCTTAGCTTGCATCAGTATGTTCACAGGTTTCCAAACTCATTTGGCCGACTGACCTCTTGTCAGAAAAAACTAAAACGGAACAACAAATGTAACACCCCACTGTCCCCAGGCAATTAAAAATATTGTTTTAAAACTATAGCTCCAAATCCAGGATAAGTGTAGGTATCTGATTCCATAGCCCCCCGGATCATTCCAGTGCCCTCCGGAGCGGTGTAGCCCACTGTGGGGGACACAGCCCTCAAACACAGCTGGCATGCTTTTCTGACGAATTAGGGCAGGGAGGAAAGGCCCAGGGGATGCTGCTGTGGCTGAACTGGGGCACACACTCGGAGGACCACCCCTTCCTGCACACGCAGGGGCACAGCAGCAGCATTTCCTTGTGGGCAACAGCGTATGCATTCTCCTCTAAAGCCTCAGGGACACGGAGCATCCCAAATACTTAGCAATCGTGGTTTCAGCTTCTGCAACTGGACTAGCAAAGACACTCTGTGCATGCTCACCTGTACAGTCTAAAGTAGATGTGTGCTTTATTCCCTGGCCCAGGTGGAGAAAAAGCCCCAACTGATACTGTCTCTCTCCTTTCTTTTCTGACAAACACAGGTAACCATGGTGCCTTCATAACCTCAGACCGGGCAGAGCGCAAAGGGCAAGGCGCTTACCCAGGATGTCTACTTTCTATACCTCAAAGGGTGGTGATATCACTCACAGGGCACCTTTTTGATTACAGATTAGGAGAATTGCAGTTTATTGGGGGCAAAAAATGTCTAATTCTTCAGCACGCCAGCTCAGAGGCTGGAAAGCTTCTTGAGGGATTAAGCAATAGCCTAGGTGAGGATCATACAGACTGAGAGCAAATTTCAGCTCTGGCAGCCGCATCTGGAAAAAAGACTTTTATGGCTACAGGCAACAGCCCTGGATGGCTCCAGAACTATCTGCCAAAGAGCGACAATTGGAACAACGGGAATCACTCTGTCCCCGACAAGGAGTTTAATGTCCCATTCATAAAATGCAGAGCCTCTCAAAGATGAGAGTTCCGTGACCCAAATCAAAGTGAGTTGTCGGGTCCCGCCCTATGTGTCGATCCCGATGGCCGCCCCCCCCCCCTCGGTGGGTGTCAGTTTCTGGGGCCACCTGAGTTGTGGGTGGTTGTTTCTGGGGTTACCTGATTCATCGACTCTCATTTTTTTGGTCGGGCTGGCACAGTCCTCATCGTCGGACATTTCCATCTCTTCCTCCCGACGGATACCCATGAGCTGCTCACTCTGCGCATTTCGAAGCTCCTGAAACAAAAGGAGGGTCCGGTGTCAGGCTCGGGGACACGTGCCAGCACGCCTTTTCCAGGGTCTTGCTGCTGGACTATCAAGGACCCATCGACATTTGGAATCAGAAGCTTCCATCTCCCCAATCAGGCCCTCCTTAATCCCAGCTGGATGTCTGCATGGAGTGGGATGGAGGGAAGGGCCTTGGTTCTAGCCTTGTAATAAATTCCGCTTCTACCAAGGACGAGGAGTGGGCTCTTTAGCAAGTTTTCTCTCCGAGGTCTCTATTTCCCATTTGCATAAGAGTTAAGTAGTTCTCAAGGGTTGTGCAAGGGTGACACAGAAAGACCTATCGCCACGTAGGGAATGGAGCAGGGGCGCAAAGTCTAGTGACTAAGCACATGAATAATAAAGTTCAAAAGACATGGTCTACCACTTGACCCTGTGTGACTCTTAGGAACATCTCTTCATCCTTTAGTGTCTCTGTGCCTATCTAGAATAAGACGATAATGGGGCTGAGCCCCGGTGGTGTAGGTGGTTGGGTGCGGGACTGCAGTCCGCAGGCTTAGCGGTTCAAATCCAGCGGTAGCTCTCCGGAGGCACTGGGTAGGGCCCACGACCACTAGAGGCAGTGATGCCCCCCCCCCCCGCAAAAAAAAAAAAGCCGATATGGGTTTTGAGGCTGAAATGAGTTAATGCATGGGGAATACTTGGTCTGCTAAGGTGCTAGTGTTGGTTGTTTTATTCTTCGCTCAATGTGCCTGTAAGTGTCTACATTAAGAGGCTTCAGAAGTCTGTAGGGAAGAAATGGAGTGAAAAGAGAATGGAGTTGTTTTTTCATGAACTTGTGGCGCCAACGCGTTTTGATATGTGATCATGCATGCAAGAGTCATCCAGTATCAAGCCTTATAGAATTTGAAAGGTGTTGGGGCACAAGATAAAAACAAGTCTATCTTCTTTTGTTGTTTCACATCCCCTTGTGGGTCTGGCAGTTGTGCTGTGGTGGTGACTTTGGCATCACTTGTGAGTGCATAGAACGTGGGACTCTCACTTCATTTTCTCCATTTACTAAGGGATTGACAGGTCATTGAGATTTCCTGAAGCCTTTCCTAAAAGGGGAAAAGCCCTGTGCCCAATGCACCTCTGGGTGGCCACAACCTGCTGACCCTTCTGATAACAGATGAGCACTCATGCTTCCCAGGAGGTTCGTGGCCAACAGACAGTGCCTCCTCCTTTGACCATGCCAGCAATGAGATGAAGGGGCTTTTTTTACACACCAAAACTTGATCCTGGACATGACATGTGTTTAGTATGAACATTTCTAGGTCTCAGAGAACTTATTTTTCTACTGACAGAGAGACTAATTCCCAAAGATGTGACTTGAGAGTACTTGAAACAAAGGGTAGTGGTGGTAGTGGGGAGGGGGGGGGCAGGTGGAAAGAATAAGGCTGAAAAAGTCTGTTGTTTAGTC